>CAIGQV010016781.1:64931-80655 GCA_903798115.1 Danio jaintianensis
TACACACACACGCACGCACGCACACGCACACACACACACACACACACACACACAGATTCAAAGCTCCTGAATTCTTTACTTCAGTTACCCTTTACGACAGGACAACAGGAGATGGCAAAAAATTATAAACTTTTATAAACATGTCTCAAAAAAATACTACCAGTGTGCAAAATATGTCAGTGAAATGCATTTTAGACTAAGTAAAAAAACAGGTATGTAAAACAGAAAATATAAAATATTTCATATCAGTAGACGACATTTATAAATCTGTAGTGATGCTAAAAATTATTTTGTGCTTGTCTCTTCTCGTCGTCATTTTTTCCCTCAATTTTTCTATGCCTGAAGAATAACATTAGATTTGTTTCATTTTCGCAGTCCAATTTCCAAATTAAATCAGATATAATGAGGCGGGCAATGAAGCAAAGGCCATGGCTGTGTCTGTGCACAGATTAATGTTCTTGTGGTTACCGGTTGGTCTTGCAGGTTACCTTGGAAGAACAAACTCGAATCAAGAGAACACAGAACTTTTTTTTTTTTTTTTACTTTAAAAAAATATTTTTTTTTTTATCTGTTTTTGTCCTGTCTCTGTAATTCTGTTGCACTGTAGAACCTCTTTCATGAAAACAAATTCCTCATATGTGTGAACATAACTGGCAATAAAGCTCTTTCTGATTCTGATTCTGATTCAGAACGCATATGAGAAATGAGATGCTGTGAGCCTCCTGTTGATCATATGACCTTTCACATGAAAACAATTTCTACTTTAATAAAGTTATGTTGGCTAGCACGTTCGCCTCACAGCTAGAAGGTCGCTGGTTCGAGCCTCGGCTGGGTCAGTTGGCGTTTCTGTGTGGAGTTTGCATGTTCTCCCCGTGTTCGCGTGGGTTTCCTCCGGGTGCTCCGGTTTCCCCCACAAGTACAAAGACATGCGGTACAGGTGAATTGGGTAGGCTAAATTGTCTGTAATGTATGTATGTGAATGAGTGTGTATGGACGTTTCCCAGTGATGGGTTGCAGCTGGAAGGGCATCCACTGCGTAAAACATATGCTGGATAAGTTGGCGGTTCATTCCGCTGTGGCGACCCCAGATTAATAAAGGGACTAAGCCGAAAAGAAAATGAATGAATGAATGAATAAAGTTATGTTTTTTTTGTTCTTTTCAGTGAAAATTTATAAATATTTAAGTACTAAAGCACTGTCAATAGCTATGTTTCCATCCAAAAATGCTAATTAACTTTATGCGCAAAACTGGAATATCGCATAAAAGATGTGCGAATAAACGAGACGCGGAGCACAGACGCTCTTAACAATTCTGGAGGTCATTAATAATATAATAACAGTAATACTGAAATGGTTAAGGCATTTTAGAATAACCAAAACAACATTTCAGATGTTTTACAATTTGGTCAGCCTGCTGGTTTGTCCATTTACAAACATTTTTAATTCAATTCAATTCAATTCATCTTTATTTCTATAGCGCTTTTACAATGTAGATTGTGTCAAAGCAGCTTAACATAGAAGAGTGCAGTGAATTGAAACAGTGTCAGTCCAGTTTTCAGAGTTTAAGTTCAGTTTAGTTCAGTTCAGTGGGGTTTGATTTTCACTGCTTAAAGTCCAAACACTGAAGAGCAAATCCATCGATGCGCAGCTCCACAGGTCCCGAACCATGCAAGCCAGTGGCGACAGCGGCGAGGAACGAACTTCACCAATTGGCGAAAGTGAAGGAAAATAAACCTTGAGAGAAACCAGGCTCAGTTGGGCACGACTATTTCTCCTATGGCCAAACGTCTTGTGCAGAGCTGCAGTCTAGGCGCCGGAGGCTGGAAAATGCTGGACGTCCATCGTGGAGAACCTGCAGGTGGGAGAGGTCACCGGCTGGTGTACAGGCCGGCCCTTCAGGATAATGCGAAGACTCGTCTGTTTTATCCTCACATGATCTCTTAAAACCAAACCACATGACCTTTTTTTAATGCGCATACTGGAATTTGTTCGGTAAAAGTGTTTCGATCATAGTTTATGCGCATCTTTTCTTATCGAATAAAAAGTTTATCCTACTCAGTTATGCACATAATTTTTTTATGCGCATTTTCAAAATTTATGCGCATTTTAGCGTTTCCATCAACCGATTTTTTATGCGCATATCCAAAATGTGCATAAAAATAGGTGGATGGAAACGTAGCTACTGAAGATAAATTGTAAAATGCAAATAAGCAACCGCTTAGTTCGCTTATAGGGTGGGCTGGCTCTGCTGATACAGTATGAGTTGCAGACATGCGAGCTGGTTATTATAACTCTAATCAGTGATACTTTTACATTTGCATGACGGTTTGCTTTATACAACTGAGAATATAGTCCTAGATGGCATGCAGTGTTTGGAAGTTTAAGCCACAGTTTAAGCAAAGTTTGGAAGTTTAAGACACAGTCTGTACACAAGTCTGTATTTAACAGTGAGGCTGTTTTTGCACCGAGTCCGAAGTAATCAATCACAGAAAACGGGAAATGCCATTACATCAATCATTTTAATATTACATATTTAATAATGAAATCAAATAATTATAGTATCCCTGATCTAAAGAAACTTTTTTCTCCTTGTGGAATGGAAAGTTTATAAAGATGCTCAATGTTATTCACAAAATCATCAATCCTAATAAAGAACCAATGTTTTTATGAGCTTATATGTGTTTGTACATATGTTCTGACTGACCTGTGAAATGTTCAGAGTTGAAGTGAGGGCCCAGTGGGCTGCTAGAGCCAGAGTCCAGTGCAGGCTGACCCCCAAGCCCCTGCCATCAGGACAGGCCTGTGTGTCTGCTCTTTTCTGTAAAACACACAAACATGGCTCTTTAGCTAAAAAAAAAAAAATCCAAGTTCATGTGTTCAACAGGCACATAACATGCCTGCAATCATTAAAGGGTCATGGAAGTTTTCACACCTCTGGTTGGAAAAAAGCTAGGAAAAGGGATGTTTTTAGCCGTGTTGATGTGGGAGTTTCACGTGTGGAAAGCAGGAAGGGTTTGCATAAAAAGGTAGTTTCACTACTTGCATAAAAACAGTTAATTTGCACACTGGTGGCAATGCAAGCTCACACACGCTGAGGAGATGGAGAATGACTCTGACAGCAGCATTTACTTCTCCCCACCAGAATCCCCTGAATCACACAGTTTTATTGATTATAGTGCAGGCACACTGTAAAAAAAATTGTTGTTATTTCAACTTAAAAAATAAGGGTTTGTGCTGCCTTGAAGTTTAAGTTTACTTGACTTAAATAGTGAAATTGTCTTAACTCAGTGAATCGAGTGGGGCGAGAGCCATGGGAACAAAGTGAGGCTGGTCTCATAAGTGATAACTAGCAGCACCTGTTTCCCGCACCACTGTGTAGTGATAATTAAATTTATCACAAATATTAACTTCAATATTTTGGTACTGATATTAATATTGATATTTTAGCCTCACATGAGGGCACCAGTTGTGTAGTGATAATTGAATTTACCACAAATATTAACATCAATATTTTGGTATTGATATTAATATTGACATTTTAGCCTCACACGAGGGCACCAATTATGTAGAGATAGTTACATTTATTACAAATATTAACATCAATATTTTGGTCTTGTTATTAATATTGATATTTTAGCCTCTCGTAGGGCACCAAATAATGTAATTATAATTTCTTTGGTTTGACTTGAATATTAAAATTAACATTAGTATTAATATTAATATTGAGATTTTGACCACTCCTCTCTTAAGGTGTGTGTAAATACCATATAAATAACTCCTTTTAAATGGGTCACCAGCATCAGCTTCTGCTGTCGCAATGATTAACAATCAAATATTGTTAATTGAATTCTACAAATGTAAAGGTGTTTATTATTTGGCCAAATCTGAAGGATAATGAGCTTGTCCGACTTGTAGAGCCTTTTACTGTATTATCAACACAAGGAAGACACAATTGTAATAAATGAGTATTTACTAACAAAAGAATAAACAAGGGTAACTAAAATTACTAAATGTAAGATAAATTAAGTGCATAGGCATGAATTATGAAGCTGAATAAGTTGAGGATTTGTGATCAATTACTCTGTTATCTTTCGTAAAGACAAGCTAGAGTTTGATAAGGTGAACCTTCTTCTAAAATAACAAACAACTGAGGAAGTTTTTGTTATTAATCAATATCAGTTATAAACATCTAATTAATTAGAATCTCTTTTACTGAAACACACTATGGCAAGATCTCTGATAGAGGGTTGGAAAGAGATATATTTACGCTTCTGCTGTTGATGCAGTGGTTGGAAGAAGCTGAATCTTCCTGCAGGTCTTGATGCATGAAACAAGCAGGCATGGGTCTCTTGAGCTTTGAGCGTTGAGAAGAAGAAGTCAGGAGATTCTGGAACACACAGACTGGAGATTTCTGGAAGTGGTGGTTCTGATGTCGGGGACATGCCGACATCTTTATCCTTGAAGGTAGAGGTCCTGGAATCTGTGACACACAGATTTTTGGAGGTGGTAGTCCTAAAGCGATGGTTTCAGACGCCTTGGAAAAAGCACTGTGAATCCAATCACCATGAAAATCCTTGCTGGAACACGCAGCAAAGTTCTAAAGTCTTTGAGCAATCCAGATAGCCTGGGACGTATAGAGAACCGTTTTCTTTCTCCTTGCAGACATTCAGTGGTGTAACGCTTGCATTGAAAACCACACAAATTGTGAACCACACAAACTGTATACCACTCCTTGCAAATCACACAAATTGTGTACCACCACTACCTTGTGTATCACCACCACCCATTCAACTTCTTTGAGAGAATGTTTTATCCTTTCCCTGGAAGGTGGGATTGAAAAGATGGCACCTTTCAAATCCAGCATTGTCATTGGATGATCATGTGAGGTAGTCACTGGAGGGTGTCATCCATAGTGTAACCGCATTTGCATAGCCATAATCCACAGTTAAATTGTTTTTATATTTAAAAGTCAAGGCATTGTGCTGAATATATAAAGTCTAAACATCACTATGCAATGTTGATCTTTACCCAAGCATTCATATATAAACATTAATAAGAAAGGTTTTATACAGTGGAGTATTTCAAACAGTTCATATTAAATATATTCATGATTATTTGAATCTAAAAGTATATGAAGTGAAATATTCCATTTTGTGTTCACTTTGTGAGATGGAAAATTGTAATCCATGTGTCTCTCTGTCTGAGACTATGTAGATTACAAGGAATGTTGATTAGGTCAGGAAGCCGTTTTCCAAGTTCTGGCCTCTTAACACCTTTGTCCTTCAGAAGAACAAAGGACAGATGGTTCTTCGCCGTCTCCATTGCCACTCTTACTGATAAGCTTAAACAAAAGGGCCAGAGTTAAGCGTTACTTTAACTTGCTGCAGCATTTGTTCAAATTGGAAATTAATTTCCACAACTGAATTTTCACAAGTTCCTGACTGATCACTACACTTCCAAATCCACAAAAATGCCTACAAACTAAGTAGGTACCCACATACTTGGTTTTTGTTAAATATTTAACATAAAATGCACATTCAAGCATCCAAACTGATCCCAAAGCCATTTTTTACCAGCACAATCAAATTCTAAACCTGCAGAAAGATGTTCATCATCTGAAGTCTTCCAAATGTAAATTTAAGTAAAAGTATTACAAATTATATATTGTGGCGGGCTGGCCAATAGACAATCAGCGTCATCCTGGAAAAGGAGCACACACACCACCTGGAAGCAATTATGCCGATCGCCTGCACCTGAGGCTCATTCCCTGAAGCCCTTTAAAAGAGCCACAACAAAGACAAATGCTGAGAAGCCTTTCCGCTAAACACAACTCTAATGAGTTCTCTCTCTCTTTCTCTCAGACTCAACGGACTGAACAAGACGGGCGATTGGCGTGTCACATGAGCATGAACGGGAAAAAGGATCAAATCACCAACAACTCACCTGGGCACCTTTTCACTTGGACAAAGGGACGTTCAATGAAGACACCAGCACCCCTCTCACATCTACGACACGTTTTATTTCACCTTCACTGTAAATAAAATCCCTTCGTGGGTGTGTTCACTTACAACTTGTGTCTGCATTTTCACTCCACCCTGCTACACTGGTGGAGAATGCGCGCTTAAAAGGAGTGAAATTAAGGATTCCATCAACCGCTGACACTTGTTGTTTGTTTTGCAGCTTGTCATCTCGCTTGCTCTCCCCAGAGCTGCTTCGAAATGGAGGAAATAGTGCAACAGCTGACAGATGTGATGTCACGGCAGCAGCAGCTCGCAGAGAAGATCCCAGCCAGAGTGGAAAGGACTGAGCAGGTGGTCGAAAGCCTACGGAGCCCTTGAGTGCCGCTTCCAAATGCCAGAAGCACTGCCCACCTCACACATTTGAGGTGATAGCAACCAGAGAGCTGTGGGACAAAGCCGAATGGGCGCGACTCCTAGCGCCTTTCCTGACTGGAGAAGCACAGCGTGCGTATTACTCACTAAAAGCCCCACAAAATGAAGATTATGAGACATTAAAAAGAGAAATATTAGCGAGAGTTGGGCTTTCTCCCATCAACGCAGCCCAGCAGTTCTGGCAATGGTCGTATGATGAACAAATCTCCGCCCGTGTGCAAGCCACACAGCTGTCTAGACTGACCTCTGGTTGCTATCAGACAACACCACTGCCCCCCAGGTCGCTGAGCGAGTGGTAATCGATCGCCTGCTCCGAGCGCCACCAAGAAAACTATGACGCCCCGTGAGCATGAGAAATCCTACCAGTCTGGCTGAGTTAGTGGAAGCTATCAAGTTGACAGAAGCCTCCTTTGGACAAGATGCGGGAGAGCACCTCGCGTACGATGAGCAGGCCGACGGCCACCTCCCACATCGACGAGCCTATGCCAACGGAACCACAATCACCAGGGGCACGTGCATGGATGGCTGGCTGCATCGTGCACCCCGCAGTACCACCGGGAGCTCCACAGCGCATGGTAAAGGTAGGAGGAAAGGAGCTATTGGCCGTGCTGGACTCAAGATCCTCCATCACCCTGGTACAACCACACATTGTCCCTCCCCGAACAGACTCAAAAGCGACAATGCCAATCACTTGTGTACATGGAGAAACGCACCATGTCCCCACCCGCCGAGTAACAATGGCAGCTGGTCCAGGCGCTTGGCCGATAGAATTCAATTCAATTCTTCTTTATTTCTATAGCGCTTTTACAATGTAGATTGTGTCAAAGCAGCTTAACATACAAGAGTGCAGTGAATTAAAACAGTGTCAGTCCAGTTTTCAAAGTATAAGTTCAGTTTAGTTCAGTTCAGTGTGGTTTAATCTTCACTGCTTAAAGTCGAAACACTGAAGAGCATGCGCACAACTCCACAGGTCCCGAACCATGCAAGCCAGTGGCGACAGCGGCGAGGAACGAACTTCACCAATTGGCGAAAGTGAAGGAAAAAAAAACCTCGAGAGAAACCAGGCTCAGTTGGGCACGACCATTTCTCCAAACATCTTGTGCAGAGCTGCAGTCTAGGTGCCGGAGGCTGAAGAACGCTGGACGTCCATCGTGGAGAAGCTGCAGGTGGGAGAGGTCACCGGCTGGTGTACAGGCTGGCCCTTCAGGATAATGCAAAGACTGCATAATGCAAAGACTGCAAAGATAATGCTCTCCACTCCTCCATGACCACCACAGCAGCTGCTCAGAAGTGGATAGAAGTGGGAATCGTCCGAGACCTACCGGTACCGATCCTGTTGGGGAGGGACTTTCCAGGATTCCAACAGCTCCTTACCACCACCATGCAGCCAGCGGAACCGCGACAAAGGAGACGGACTTGTCCACGGAGACAAGGGGGCCGTCCAACCGTCATGCTGACCACAGACAGTGAGCGAGAGGGTGAGTGCGCACTTTCAGACCCTAACGCTTACTTTAATCTATTTCAGAGGGGTAGAGGGGTACCACAGGGGTAGAGTTTGGAAAGGAGCAATAGGAAGATATATGACTTAAACACTGCTGGACGCAAGTCTGGGAAATAGATGGAGAAGTCTTCCAGGGCCTCACCCCTTTCCCATACTTTGTGGTCAGAAAAGGTCTGGTCTATTGTATCGGACAGCGGTGGGGGGAGGAAAAACTCCTATTCGTAGTCCCGAAGACCAAGACGGAGACAATAATGGAGCTGGCGCACTCCCACCCGATGGCTGGGCACTTGGGAGCGGAACATACCATCCAACGCATCCACGACCGCTTCCACTGGCCTGGCCTGGAGGCCGAAGTGAAAAGATTCTGCCAGGAGTGTGCCACATGTCAACCCCCCCCCCCCCCCCCCCCCCCCACCCACAGCCCGCTATTACCCCTCCCCATCATCGAAGTGCCCTTTGAGCGCATTGGGATAGACCTGGTGGGCCCGCTGCCGAAATCCACCCGAGGTCATCAACACATCCTGGTCATCGTAGACTATGCCACCAGGTACCCCGAGGCGATTCCCCTCCGGTTAGCCAACGCCAAATCCATCGTGAAAGAGCTATTCCAGTTCATCAGCAAAGTGGGAATCCCCTCGGAGATATTGACTGACCAGGGCACCCCTTTCATGTCCCGGCTGATGACCGACCTCTGCCGGCTACTCCAGGTAAAACAGCTTCGCACATCTGTTTACCATCCCCAGACAGACGGTCTGGTGGAGCGGTTTAACAAGACCCTTAAACAGATGTTGCACCGAGTAGTCGCAGAGGATGGGCGCGACTGGGACCTCATGCTCCCGTACGTGCTCTTTGGAATCAGGGAGGTACCTCAAGCATCTACAGGCTTTACCCTGTTTGAGCTACTGTTTGGGCATCAGCCCCGCGGACTGCTGGATGTGGCTAGAGAGACATGGGAGCAAAAACCGGCTCCGCATTGCAGAGCACGTACGGGACATGCGAGAGCGCATAGACCGTGTTATGCCTCTGGTCCGAGAACATCTGGCGGCTTCCCAGCGCACCCAACAAAGGCTATATGACCGGGCCGCACAACCCCGACAGTTCCAGCCTGATGATAGAGTCCTGATACTTGTTCCTACCACCACAGCGAAGTTCCTGGCATCCTGGCAAGGACCGGGCATCATCGTGTAGAAAATGTGTCCGGTCAACTACAAGGTTTGTCAGCCGGGGTGTCGTCGGGAAGAAAAGGTATACCACGTCAATCTCCTGAAGAAATGGGTTACATCCCGAGAAATCTGGTAGCCTTCACCCAAAGCTCCCCGCCGATAGTGAGGATGGGAGAGCAGCTGTCGGCGGGCCAGAAGATCAAGCTGAAATCCCTGGTCAGTCAATTCCAGGATGTGTTCAGCGATCATCCCGGGCGGACAACATTATTACAGCACAACATCCGGACTCCTCCTGGACAAATAGTCCGGCAGCGGCCCTACCGGGTACCAGAGGCCCACCGACAGGCTATCGAAGAGGAAATATGGAAAAGTTAGGAATCATCGAGCCATCTTGAAGTCCTTGGTCCAGCCCGATAGTTATGGTACCAAAGCAGGACGGCACTCTTCGCTTCTGCAACGACTTCCGCAAGCTAAATGACATCTCCAGCTTCGACGAATACCCCATGCCAAGAGTGGATGAGCTTTTAGACTCGTCTAGACCGTCTCGGTGGGGCCAGGTTTATTTCTACACTAGACCTCACCAAAGGCAGGTTCCCCTAGCCAGGGAAGATAAAGAAAAAACTGCCTTCAGCACACCATCTGGCCACTGGCATTACCGGGTCCTTCCGTTCGGGCTGCACGGGGCACCTGCCACATTCCAACGACTCATGGATGTTCTAGTCCGGCCCCACCAGGAATACGCCGCCGCTTACCTTGATGACGTGGTCATCCACTCTGAGCGTTGGGAGGATCACCTGTCTCGGTTGCGGAGAGTGCTGATGGAGCTCCGTCGGGCTAGGCTAACCACCAACCCCAAAAAGTGTCACCTGGGCCTCACCAAAGCATGTTACCTGGGTTTCCAAGTAGGACGGGGGTTGATTAAGCCACAGCCCAACAAAGTGGAGGCCGTACGACGAGTGGAACGGCCGAAAAATAAAACCCAGGTACGTGCATTTTTGGGGTTGGCAGGTTACTACCGGTGTTTTATTCCTAACTTTTCCACGATAGCCTGTCCCCTGTCTGACCTGACCAAGAAGGGGGAGTAGGAAAAGATTCAGTGGTCTGCAGCAGCGGTAAAAGCCTTCCAGACACTCAAGGAGGCCATAACGTCCATGCCGGTCCTCCATGCTCCAAATTTCGGCTGTCCCTTCCTACTCCACACGGACGCTTCTGACTCGGAAGCTCACATCCGCAGAGACCAGGTACGCAGCCGTGGAGAAAGAAGCCCTGGCCATCAAGTGGGCAGTCCTGGAGCTGCGCTACTACCTTCTCGGCAGGAGCTTCACGCTGGTGATTGATCACGCCCCACTCCAGTGGATGTCCTGGGCTAAGGAAACCAACGCCCGGGTCACCAGGTGGTTCCTCGCACTCCAGGACTTCCATTTCAGGGTCCAACATCGCTCAGGAGCTACCCACGGATCTCTCGCGGATGTGGTCAGGTTGGGCAGGTTTGTCACCTATCACATCTCACCCCGCCTTTTTTCTTTCCTATCCCACAGAAGGATACCCCGTACCAGGACGTCGCTTGGGGGAGTGTGGCGGGCCAATTAAGCATTAGTTAAAAACAAAAGCACTAGTAATTAATGATTAACTAAACGTTTTAAGGGTCCCGAATTATGCATTAGTTAAGCTCAGTTAAACTTGTAAATCATGATTAACTTATTCACAATTATGCATCAGTTAAGCATGAGCAAACACATAATTCATGATTAACTGAACATAAAGCAACCATTATTTACAATTTGATAAGCCATATATTATTTCTTTGATTCGTCATGTAAGTTAACTGAACAACAAGCTAGTAATTATGTTTAATTACTGCTAGTTTGCAATTATATATGGCTAAAATAGTGTAATAAACACAGTTTAACCTCATGTCCATGTTAATATTGGCATTTGAGTCATATTTATGTTTATTGACTATAACTAGCTAGTAGCTAATTAAGGCTAAAATGTCATTAATACAGGACTAATAAAGGCAATTTGACCCCCTATTCTAAAGTGAAAGTTATATTCACATTAATTATGGCACTTATTGAGGGATATTCAAGTCTATTTACTGGAACAAGCTAATAATTAAGGCTAAAATGTCATTAATACACTACTAATAAAGGCAATTTGACCCCCTATTCTAAAGTGAAAGTTATATCCACATTAATTATGGCACTTATTAAGGGATATTCAAGTCTATTTAGTGGAACAATTCAATTCAATTCATCTTTATTTCTATAGCGTTTTTGCAATGTAGATTGTGTCAAAGTAGCTTAACAGAAGATTATAGTAAATTGAAACAGTGTCAGTCCAGTTTTCAGAGTTTAAGTTTAGTTTAGTACAGTCCAGTGTGGTTTAATTTTCACTGCTGAAAGTCCAAACACTGAAGAGCAAATCCATCGATGCGCAGCTCCACAGGTCCCGAACCATGCAAGCCAGTGGCGACAGCGGCGAGGAACGAACTTCACCAATTGGTGAAAGTGAAGGAAAAAAAACCTCGAGAGAAAGCAGGCTCAGTTGAGCACGACCATTTCTCCTATGGCCAAAAGTCTTGTGCAGAGCTGCAGTCTAGGCGCCGGAGGCTGATAATAATTAAGGCTAAAATGTCATTAATACACTACTAATAAAGGCGATTTGACCCCCTAATCTAAAGTGAAAGTTATATCCACATTAATTATGGCACTTATTGAGGGATATTCAAGTCTATTTACTGGAACAAGCTAATAATTAAAGCTAACATGTCATTAATACACTACTAATAAAGGCAATTTGACCCCCTATTCTAAAGTAAAAGTTATATCCACATTCTATGGACTAGAATAAGCTAATAGTTAGTGCTAATCTGCTACTAATAAAGTGATCATATAGACAGTTTGCTCCCATTCTAAAGTGACTTTCAGTACCTAGCAAACCAATGTGATACAGATAGAAATACAGTTAACTGTATAACAAATGCAGCAAGTTAAATGAGGTCACATTTGTAAGTCACAAAATAAGGACATGAATGCAGAAAGATTTTTTTATGGGATTTCTTTGCTGGTAAAACATATAACACAGTATATGCAAATTAATTTGCAATAACATCTGTATAAGAGTATAACATATAGTAACTGGAAAAAAACATTAAAAGGAATCATTGGCAGTGACAAATAGCAAAGAACAGTGAGCAATAGGAATATAAAAGGACTCTGCACATTGTTTTGTCTATTCTATTTTCAAATAGTAAAGAACAGTAAAATTAGAGACCTTTAAACAAACCAAAAATAAAGCAAAGTTTTGCTTTCAAGAAGAATTAATTTGTTAGATTTTTAATCTGTGCGGCACAGTGCCTAAGTGGTTAGCACTGTCGCCTCACAGCAAGGTTGCCGGTTCGAGTCCCAGCTGAGCCAGTTGGCATTTCTGTGTGGAGTTTGCATGTTCTCCCCGTGTTGGCATGGGTTTCCTCTTGGTGCTCCGGTTGCCCCCGCAGTCCAAACACATGCGCTATAGGTGTGTTGGATAAACTAAAATGTCCGTAGTGTATGAGTGTGTGTGTATGAATGTGAGAGTTCATTCACTGGGTTGTGGCTGGAAGGGTATCCGCTGCGTAAAACATATACCGGAATAGTTGGCAGTTCATACCGCTGTGGCGACCCCTGATGAATAAAGGGACTAAGCCGAAGGAAAATGAATGAATGAATGATTTTTAATCTCTTGGTAAAAACCAGGATCTGCAATCGAAGCAGTGGATGCAATAGTTCCTCTGTTCAACCCATGTCGATGGAAGCCAGCATACTTCTCACTATGGCTTTCTGACTGCAAACGCACACAAAAAAAGTCAATGGACAAAATAAACATTTCACTCACAGAAATAAAAGTACAACAGCTGTCACTGGGGTGGTACTTTTTCATTTTTGTACATAACAGGTCCACACTGGTACCTTAAGGGTACAAATTTTACCCTTAAGGTGATATTTTTACTTTTGATGTAACTTGTACCTTTAAGGTACATATGTGGACCTGATAGGTACAAAAGTGTTGCTTTTGAAAAGGTACCATTCCAGTGACAGATTTTGTACATTTATGTTTGAGTGTGTTAATTAAAAAAAGGCAATAAAACATCCAAGACACCAAAACTTTCCGTGCATTGCCACAGTCATCTCTAGTTGCTCACTGTGGTTATCAAATTAACAAAATGTTACACAATATGATAATTTTTAAATCTCATTACACTGTAAAACATTATTAGTAGACTTTAAAGTAAGTAAAACTATTAGTTGACTTTACTTTAAAAATCTGTAAATCTGTTGCCTTAATTTTTACAATGATCATTTACTTAATAGATACTTAATAGATTAATAAAAAACAGAACTGGTTGATGTTTAGAAAATACACATTCTTTCAAAGGTGGGTTTAATTATGCAACATTTTGCACCAAACCGACTGTGTACCAATGAATGAAATTTTGAGCAACACCCTCAAATCCCAGTCTAATTTGTTAATTACAGATAATATGCATGTAGCAAATTATCTACTAAAGTTCTAAAGACATGATTCATGATAAATAAAACCTAGAATTTTCAAACTTACCATGAGTTATAGCATCTTCCTCATCTTTTACAGTTGGTGAGCTCATTTCTGCCAGTGATGCCTTTTCTGCTGGATCCTTCACTTCTAAAAGAATAAATATTTCAACACACCATTAGCACCGTTACCATTAGCAAATATTTCCTACATATCAGAAGGCTAAACTCTATTTACTTATTTTTCCTTAATTATCAATTAATTTAAAATAAATGCAACTAAATAAACTGAACAAGACTCAGGTCGTGTAATAAGCTAAATCAGGTATATGGAAACAAAATGAGCTGTACAAAATGTCAGAATCCTCTTCCAGGACTAGAGTTATGAAGCAGAGGATTAGATGATAATTAAAATGTATGTACTTTTTTGATTTTACCTCCCATATGTGTTTTTTCCCTCACAACATTTCACACAAAACATGGAAAAAACGGGGAGCACTGAAGTGAATAATTTTCTTTTTTCAATGTGAATGTTCGATTTAAACGACAGCTGATGTACTGCTAAGGTACTGCAAAAGTAAACTTAACATCACAACCAGCTGTTGGGTTGGTTCTGTCACAAACCTTTACTCTATTATGTGTTCAGCTTCTATTCTCTCACTCTAAGTGTGACATGGGAACATCATTAGTTTTCCAACATCCAAATTTATTAACAATGTAACTCTGACATTTTTCAAATATTTATTTAAATATTTTTAAAAGTACTAATATATATATATATATATATATATATATATGTATATGGGCGACGTGGTGGCGCAGTGGGTAGCACGTTCGCCTCACAGCAAGAAGGTCGTTGGTTCGAGCCTCGGCTGGGTCAGTTGGCATTTCTGTGTGGAGTTTGCATGTTCTCCCCGTGTTCGCGTGGGTTTCCTCCGGGTGCTCCGGTTTCCCCCACAAGTCCAAAGACATGCGGTATAGGTGAATTGGGTAAGCTAAAATTGTCCGTAGTGTATGTGTGTGAATGAGTGTGTATGAATGTTTCCCAGTGATGGGTTGCGGCTGGAAGGGCATCCGCTGCGTAAAACATATGCTGGATAAGTTGGCGGTTCATCCCGCTGTGGCGACCCCAGATTAATAAAGGGACTAAGCCGAAAAGAAAATGAATGAATGATATATATATATAGTTTCATATACCAGCAGCCTTTCATTATTCATTTATAAATGTTTGCTACATTGTTCTGTAACTTATCTGTCTAACTGTGTTCGTTTATTTTTAAATATGTTATATAGGCTACGTTTCTTAAAAAAGTCTCATTTTTCATTATATTTGTTGATTTGATTCACGTGATTCATAATTCTCTTAAGGGCACTTTTTATTCAGCAAGTGTTTCAATGCATTGAAAGAATTTTGCGATTAAAACAGCCCTAAAACTATCTGAATCCCTGATCAGTGCTCTGACTACTGAACAAGGGAGCTGACTGAGACCGATTGAGTCGCACCCACGTTAGCAGCTAACGTTACTCGTTTACCGAAAGAACGCAAACTCATGGAATGGCGGGAGAAAGTAATGGTGTAATTAAAATTAAACATGCAATATAATGCATTAACTCCTTATCTGACTGACTGCAGCTAATCTCTAGCATGGATCCAGAAGTTAACTTTGTTTAACATTACACGGTAACGCAATCTGTCAGCTTAGACCTATGTATCAGTTTGTAAACCTGTGCCTATTGCAGTAATGACAATCGTTACAGCTAAAGATATACATCGGTATATTATGAAAGTGCATTTTCAAAGAAAAACACATTTGTGGTATATGCTTACCATTGTGGATGTGCAAACGTCTGAGTAGTTTCCAGCACTACAGGTAACGTTTCTGCCGTTGGATGAATGGATGTATCAGAAATCGCGCGCTAGATAATAGGAAGTTGATTATTGGGCAGGCGCAGACGAAATGGAAGACGGGAAGATTTTTTTTTTTTTTTCGTGGGACAAAATAGTTTGAAGAACAACATGAGTCTTGAAAACAAACTTCTCAACCTGCTGTATGGCAAGTGGTCAGCAAAAAATTCAATTCATCTATTGAATTCATCTTTATTTCTATAGCGCTTTTACAATGTAGATTGTGTCAA
>CAIGQV010016781.1:81055-93045 GCA_903798115.1 Danio jaintianensis
CTGAAGTATAAGGCGGTGCCGAAAGTTTAACATCTTCTATTTTCTATAGAAAATAAATAAAATAAATAAATAAAAAGAGAGAGAGAGAAACTTGTAACGTGGATGATGAGGAAAAACACTTTTTAAATGAAAAAGGACCTGTTCAAAATGTAATGTTGCAGCAAGAGGAGCTCAGATTGTGCCATGAAATTAATAAAAATGCAGACTGTATCTTAGGGCAAAGGATTTATTTATTTGGTTGTTAAATAAAATGTATTTGACTGGTTTTCTTCTATTCTTCTATCTTGTATTATAAGTTCTGTGGCTGTCACTAATCACACCCAATAAGTGCCATAATTAATGTGGATAGAACTTTCACTTTAGAATAGGGGGTCAAATTGCCTTCATTAGTAGTGTATTAATGACATTTTAGCCTTAATTAGCTGCTAACTGTTTATTACACTATTTTAGCCATATATAATTGCAAACCAGCAGTAATTAAACATAATTACTAGCTTGTTGTTCAGTTAACTTACACAACGAATCAAAGAAATAATATATGACTTATCAAATTGTTAATAATGTTAATAATGGTTAAAATGCCTTTATGTTCAGTTAATCTTGAATTATGTGTTTGCTCATGCTTAACTGATGCATAATTGTGAACAAGTTAATCATGATTTACAAGTTTAACTGAGCTTAACTAATGCATAATTTGGGACCCTTAAAACGTTTAGTTAACCATTAATTACTAGTGCTTTTGTTTTTAACTAATGCTTAATTGTGAACAAATTAACCATTAATTAATGCATTATTTTGGATCCTTAATCTAAAGTATTACCAAATTAACTTTTCAAACAAAGTTCTTATAAATTACAGCAACCCAACTAAATTAATATTAAGAAATTAAGGGCTAAGAGCCCAACTAAAGCAAACACTTTTCTCCATGATGGTGATTTTAAATGTCAAGTTTTATCTCAAGAAGAACTTTTGTGGATGTTAGACAAAATTAAACAGGCTAGTAATAAGTGTAGCTGGTGATGCTGTTTGTGAAGTGGTTTAACTATCTGCTGATTTATTTTAGTGATTTAATAATTTGTTGTACTTCAGTTGATTTCATTACAAAGCTTTGACAAGTCAGTTGCAGTTTTTGTGTCTCTATTTTCTGTTCTTGTTTTGTTTTTCCTTCAGTATTTATTTTTGTAAACAGGATGTATTAATCAGCAATCCTCAATTATCATTTAATTAACTCATTATCTTCAGCTGTGCTTCCCTGCTTCTTGAGCACTCAGTAGTGTGGACACATGGAAGTGTTCATTCAAAACTGAGGACTTTTCTGTGGGGTTAAAAGGGTTAAAGGTTTGAGATGTAAAAACACAGTGTAAACATTTATTTTAACAGTAATATACTGTAAACTACAGGAGTAGACTGTAAAAACACAGTATGTGGCTGGCAACCCAGCTGCCAGTGTTTTTCTGTAAAATCAAGAAAAAAAAAAAGTATTTTTCTGTAAAACCTTAGTCAAATTTCTTCTATCTCTTTTGTGTGTCACCCTTGTGGAGGATAGTAGAGCTATTGTTTGAGTCAAAGATGAACATGAAGTAATTTAAAGACAGTAGTTGTGTAGTTGCTGATGCGGCGAGAGTCTCTATTTTAATTCTAGCTCTACATGTACAGTCGTAGCCAAATGTTTTGAGAATTACATAAATATTGGAAAAGTTGCTGCTTAAGTTTTTATAATAGCAATTTGCATGTACTCCAGAATGTTATGAAGAGTGATTAGATGAATTGTATAGTCCTTCTTTGCCATGAAAATTAACTTAATCCTGAATAAGACTTACCATTGCATTTCATTGCTGTCATTAAAGGACCTGCTGAGATCATTTCAGTAATCGTCTTGTTAACAGCACAAGGCTGGAGATCATTATGTCAGGCTGATTGGGTTAGAATGGCAGACTTTACATGTTAAAAGGAGGGTGATGCTTGTTAACCATGGTGACCTGCAAAGAAATGTGTGCAGCCATCATTGTGTTGCATAAAAATGGCTTCACAGGCAAGGATATTGTGGCTACTAAGATTGCACCTAAATCAACAATTTATAGGATCATCAAGAACTTCAAGGAAAGAGGTTCAATTCTTTTTAAGAAGGCTTCAGGGCGTCCAAGAAAGTCCAGCAAGCGCCAGGATCGTCTCCTAAAGAGCATTCAGCTGTGGGATTGGAGTGCCACCAGTGCAGAGCTTGCTCAGGTGTGAGCGCATCTGCACGCACAGTCAGGAGAAGACTTTTGGAAGATGGCCTGGTGTCAAGAAGGGCAGCAAAGAAGCCACTTCTCTCCAAAAAAATCATCAGGGACAGATTGATCTTCTGCAAAAAGTATGGCGAATGGACTGCTGAGGACTGGGGCAAAGTCATATTCTTTGATGAAGCCCTTTTCCGATTGTTTGGGGCATCTGGAAAAAGGCTTGTCCGGAGAAGAAAAGGTGAGCGCTACCATCAGTCCTGTGCCATTCATGTGTGGGGTTGCTTCTCATCCAAGGGAGTGGGCTCACTCACAATTTTGCGCAAAAACACAGCCATTAATAAAGAATGGTACCAAAATACCCTCCAACAGCAACTTCTTCCAACAATCCAACAACAGTTTGGTGAAGAACAATGCATTTTCCAGCACGATGGAGCACCGTGCCATAAGGCAAAAGTGATATCTAAGTGGCTCTGGGACCAAAACGTTGAAATTTTGGGTCCATGGCTTGGAAACTCCCCAGAACTTAATCCCATTGAGAATTTGTGGTCAATCCTCAAGAGGTGGGTGGACAAACAAAAACCCACTAATTCTAACAAACTCCAAAAAGTGATTATGAAAGAATGGGTTGCTATCAGTCAGGATTTGGCCCAGAAGTTGATTGAGAGCATGCACAGTCGAATTGCAGAGGCCCTGAAAAAGAAGGGCCAACACTGCAAATACTGACTCTTTGCATAAATGTCATGTAATTGTCGATATAAGCCTTTGAAACATATAAAGTGCTTGTAATTATATTTCAGTACATCACAGAAACAACTGAAACAAAGATCTAAAAGCAGTTTAGCAGCAAACTTTGTATATAAAAAATATTTGTGTCATTCTCAAAACTTTTGGCCTTGACTGTATGTGAGTTGCAAGAGGGGTTAAACTGAATGTTTAGAAATAACAAAAATAAGTTATTGTTATAAATATGCTTGTGTTAGTCTTTACTGGCAACTGCAACGGACAGTATTTTACAGTTAATTTACAGGGCACATTTTTACAGTGTCCAATGCAATCCTTATAAATTGGGTGAGAAGCTCTATCACCTGGGAGGAGCTCGGAGTAGAGCCACTGCTCCTCCACATTGAGAGAATCTGTTTTTGGCATTTGTTTTGGATGCCTCCTGGACGCCTACCTAGGGAGGTTTTCCAGGCATGCTCCACCGGAAGGAGGAGCCTCGGGGAAGACCCAGGACATGCTGGAGGGACTATGTCTCTCGGCTAGCCTGGGAACGCCTCGGGATCTCCCGGAGGAGCTAGAGGAAGTGTCTTGGGAGAGGGAAGTCTGGGGTTCTCTCCTGAGAGTGCTGCCCCTGCGACACAGCCCCCAGATAAGCAGATGAAAATGAGATGAGATGAGGTTATTCATTCATACATCTGAGGAGTTGAGAGAGCAGTTACTGCAAGCCAGCACATGCAACGGAAGGAGCTGCATGCCTTTCCAGCTAATATTTGTTTTGTGAGCAACAATGTAAACATTTGTTTGAGGACATAGAAAACATTTTTACATGCAGTTTTCCCAATCCGTTTGCAAAGCAGTGCAGGACTGGATGGCAGAAAAAAGGTAGTTGCTGATAATTTCACTCTTAGATAAAGGCCTAGGCTCGCGATTTGATTAATATCCTTGCGTCCTCAGGATTGAGATCATTCTCTCTATCAAACTTGCGATGTCTGAATGAAAATGATCTCTTCAGCGTTTTCAAAACTCTCCTTTTTCGGGGTCGAAACTCTGGGGTAGTGTGGACGGAAGGCTTTATATTTTTCTGAATGAAGGGGAATGAAGGGTCTCAGCCTAATTATTATGATTTCTAATGTTTACACATTGTGAAATAGGCTAATCCAATCTGTTATTTTAAGAAAGAAGAACGCTCTAAATGAATTTTAGTGAATTGTTTTTATTCCAAGCTAAATAAAATTTTAGAAAAATTCTGTGGCTATTGCATATCTTTTTCGCAAAGTATTTTTAGCTTTTTATCAAGCAATATTTGCAAAAAAGAACGTATATCAGTGCACAGTAGGCTAGTTGCTTTTTAGATTTAATTTAGGCCTATATTAACTTTAAAACTCTTTTAATTTACTGGCTCTTCCTTGTTCGACAGGTGCTCTACACTCTACACCCTAATTGCACAACTATTTAATATTTGAATTGCTGAATTAAAATAATATAGCCTACTTTGCAGCTTTCTTTTAAATTATAGGCTATATATAAAAATAACCTAACCTATAGATAAGCTGTTTTGACGAGCTGTTTTCTTTTTATACTTCTGATGAAGTATTTAAGGATATAGCTAATTTTGATAAATTAGCTATAACTTTTGACTGCATTTTCCTTTTTTATGCTGTTATGTGCGCATTATATTTCACACGCATATGCAAGAAAGGTGACTAAAATTAAAATTAAAACACACAAAAGTTACTGGGCCATTAATAGTTAAAAAAAAAAAATCTTAAAACATAATTATAATTTGAAGGAGAACATAGGAAAAACTGAACTAAAACAAAATCAAGTTAATTTACTTTTAGTGATGTGCTTGAGGTAGGCCAATTTATTTTTTTGCTTTCGATGAAGTAGCATTCAACTTTAGAGCCCTTTAGACCATGCGTTTCTCCATGTTTCGCTGGTATTGCCTTTAATATTGCCTATTTAATAATTTATTTCTTATTTATGTGCAATAATTAAAACAAAAAATTTAAAAGTAAAATATAATCAACAAAGAAAATGTCAATGAAAACATAAACGAAAAAGCTTATTTCGGCAGCTAGCTCTCTGCAACTCTCACATGGTCGCCCTCTGAAGCTAAGCAGGGCTGCGCCCGATCAGTACCTGGATGGGAGACCACATGGGAAAGCTAGGTTGCTGCCGGAAGTGGTGGTAGTGAGACCAGCAGGGGGCGCTTAACCTGTGGTCTGTGTGGGTCCTAACGCCCCAGTACATTGATGGGGACTCTATACTGCTCAGTGAGTGCCGTCTTTCGGATGAGACGTTAAACCGAGGTCCTGACTCTCTGTGGTCATTAAAAATCCCAGAATGTCCTTCGAAAAAGAGTAGGGGTTTAACCCCGGCATCCTGGCCAAATTTGCCCACTGGCCTCTGTCCATCATGGCCTCCTAACCATCCCCATATCATAATTGGCTTCATCACTCTGTCTCCTCTCCACCAATCAGCTGGTGTGTGGTGTGCGGTCTGGCGCAATATGGCTGCCGTCGCGTCATCCAGGTGGATGCTGCACAGTGGTGGTGGATGAGGAGATTCCCCCAATGTGTAAAGCGCTTTGAGTGTATAGAAAAGCGCTATATAAATGTAAGGAATTATTATTATTATTATTTATTGTCTTATCACTGTGCAAACACTGTACAAACACTGTACATCTCTCTATATTTAGGCTTAAACACTGCTTTATTTATTTATTTATTTATTTATTTATATATTTATGTGTGTACTTTAATTTTAGTTGTCTTTTATTTCTTTTGTTTTGATTTCCAAAATGAATCCTCATTATATTTAACACGTTTGCAATGATAATAAAGCTTGTTAACAAGTTTTTAATGATTTATGGAGGAATTATAATGCTTTGTTTCATTATTTAATTTCATTTACAACTAACAGGGTATTTACAGCTACTGTACTCTAAATATTGCAGTCCGTTCGCATCCCGTCCCTTTGTGCCCCCTGGCGGCATTGTTGCAAACTGGTGTTACACCTAAACACATTTCTCACAAAACTCACAATTAAACTTAAAATATTGCCACTGTTGCGAATAGTGTAACGTGAAAATGAACCTGATGTTTAGCCTACATCTGTGCACATAGTCGCCTTACATCTCATTTTACTCGTTTTGTTTTGCAGCGCTGTCTATAACCAATCACATAAATTTCTGTTGTGCTAATGAAGCTGTAGCCAGTCAGTTAGATTAGACTCCATAAAAAAGGCAGTATGAGAGGATGTTTTCAACTTGTGCTCTCTCTGACTGAATTATCTCATTGCAGGCACTTGCAGTTTATTGCTGATGAGTGTACATACAATAAAACAATAGAGATCAAGGCTCCCATTGCATTGGATTCAATTAATAGAGACTAGAATGCATTGTGCAGTAATGACAGATTCCCATTATCTATATCAATTGATTGATGACAACACAATTCCAGATGGGTATAAAAAATACCCCACAAATATACAGCTGGAAGTCAAAATGGGGAAATAATTGCCCAAAATAGGAAAGTGTACATTATTTCTGACACTGATGACCAGGATTTGAAGCACACATGATTGTATTTTTGAGCTGATGGGTTTGTTTCTTGAACAGGACAAAATTAACAAGGAAAAAACCCCTGAAAGGACACAAAAGATCAGGGTCACGTTCTGTTTCACCAAATGCTCACTCCAGCTGATGCAGCAGGACTTAACTTTCCATTACATGTGTGATATTTTACACTTTATAATGAGACCTCAGATGCCCCATCTGAACCACACACTCCAGAGTGTTTTATTATAAACCATCCATCGTGCTCAACCTCAGGTGATATGAAAACAGCCACATATGGAAATAAACAGAAATAAACAAGAAACAACAATAAATAATTGTGCAAATTAAATTGGATTATGATTAATATTACCTGCACAGTTTATAAGTAAATCATCCAAAAATTGTCCAAAAGCCATCCAAAGCAATTTAGTTCTAGTCCCTGCAAACATCAGCTTCGTCCATATTTACCCCACAAATAAGAAAGATCCATACTTAATTTATTGGGACAAAGTGAACCTATAGTAAACAGATTCATTTAAAGACAATATTAGTTAAATATTACAGACAGATCTTCACAGCACAACCCTGGTATTATGAACACATCTGTGATGTAATCTATGATGATCTGTATGCTAATCAGCATACAGATTGAACAAAACCCTGTTTCCTCTCTATTTATAAGGTAAAGTCAGTAAACCGGCATAATGCCAAATCTCTGCTGGCACAGCCTCACATGCTTTATTATACAGGTTATTATACAGGTTTGGTGGTGAGATATTTGAAATGAATATTGAGAATTAAAGCATAAGTATGGTCTGAAAATGAGAAGAATATGAGCAGATGGTCTGCAGGCTGCATATCGTGACTTCCACTTGAGGTCAGTCTCTCTCTCTCTGTGTGTGTGTGTGTGTGTGTGTGTATGTGTGCGTGCGTGCGTGCGTGCGCGCGCGCGCGTGCGTGTGTGTGTGTATGTGTGCGTGCGTGCGTGTGTGCGTGTGCAGGTCTATGAGGTCTTCAGGGACACAAAGTTGACTTAAGTCTTAG
The DNA here is from genome assembly GCA_903798115.1 of Danio jaintianensis. Lineage (NCBI taxonomy): Eukaryota > Metazoa > Chordata > Actinopteri > Cypriniformes > Danionidae > Danio > Danio jaintianensis. The sequence continues at coordinate 88,604 of CAIGQV010016781.1, forward strand.
TTGTTATATATAGGCCCGGTTTCACACACAGGGCTTAATATAAGCCAGGAGTATGTCTTAATCAGAACTAGTTAATCTAGGGCATTTGAGTAGCTTTCATGACTGTAGCTTAAAATAGGTTTAGTAATGCCACGGTCACACTAGAGTTTAAGCATGCGAAATTCTGTTGTACGGTGCTGCGAAAAGGGGCAGGATTAAACAAGATGATTAGACATTTTAAAAAGCTAGCGATTGGTTAATTTAAAATTTCTGTCCAGAGAGGTTTTGATCTTCGATTTGTCTCACGCAGTCACGTGATGCGATTTTGCAGGTCAGAGTTCACCAAGCTTGAACTTTGCAAAGCAGCGAACCACAAAACTTGTCGCACAAGCTTGCGTTTCCGGTCTGACGCATTCGATTGCATATGAATGGAAATCTATGGGGAGAAAAGTCCAGTGTGACCGCGGCTTTAGTCAGAGACTACAGAGTCCTGGAGTAATTTAAGTAAGCTTAAATGAAAACACCTGAGTTAGGCCTGATTAGGTTGAGTATAAGCACATGCTGTTGATCTGATGGTGTTCATTAAAACCTGATATGGACTACAAAACACTATTGTTGGTTTAAATCTTGACACAAACCAATGGCAGAGGCAAAAATAACTTGTTCAAAAAACTTTAGTGCACACGTGTCAAAGCCAGTTCCTGGAGGGTCGAAGTTCTGCACAGTTTAGTTCCAACCCTAATTAAACACACCTGATCAAACTAATTGAGTCCTTCAGGTTGTTTTAAACCTACAGGTAAAGCTGCGGTCACACTAGAGTTTGAGTATGCGAAATTCTGTTGTACGGCGCTGCAAAAAGAGGCGGGATTAAACAAGATGATTAGACATTTAAAAAAGTGAGCCATTGGTCCATATTTTAAATTTCTGTCCAGAGAGGTCATGTTTTGATCTTCGATTGGTCTCACGCAGTCACGTGATGTGATTTCGCAGGTCAGAGTTCACCAAGCTTGAACTTTGCAACGCAGCAAAGCAACGTTTCCGCACTGACGCATTCTCATGCATATGAATGGAGGTCTACGGGAAGAAAAGTCTAGTGTGACCGCAGCTTAAGTATGCTGAAGCAGGGTTGGAACTAAACTGTGCAGGGCTGCAGCCCTCCAGGAACTAGCTTTGACACCTGTGCTTTAGTGAGTATGAAAAAACACTACTAAAACAAATTTTGACAAACTATCCAGTTACTGAAAGTAAAAACAACAATACTGCTAGTGAACAAAAGAAAAGGAGTGCTTGGAATGCAATTTGCAATGAATTCAATGCAAATGAAAATGCAACCACAATAACAATACAACAACTTCAGGTGAGATTTCTTTGTTATTATCATTGCACACTTCTCATATTTATATTTTTGTCACAATTAATAATGAATGATATTTTCCTGTATAGACTCTGTAGAAGAACCTAAAACTGGCTTTAAAAAGAATGCAGAGACAAAAAGACAGCGATTTAGTACTGGTGATGGACCATCAAATAAAGACAAAACCGATGAAGTGGGTGACTTGTTGTCTGGAATAATACAGAACCAGCAACCTCTGGAAGGTATACCAAATGATGATCACTTGAACAGTTCATATGAAGAACTGAGCACAAATGGTATGTAAGAAAGAAATTGGTTACTTCCTTTGGTACATATTCCACTCTGTCAATCTTTATTCTTCTTAAGGATAATGTGAGTTTATTTGTGCTTCTGTGTTTTTTCCCCACAGAACAGAGGGATCTGAACAGGTTATAAGAGCCAGAGCACAGTCAATGTATGCCCTCCACATCTGCTCCAGCATCCCTGACAAAAGATGCTGCCACCACCTTTCAGAATAGAGCAAGCAGGATGACCATCCATGAAAAGTTAGCCAGAGAATTTCATGAGAAAATAATTACATTTATGAAGAGCATGAGATGAGATATTAAGAGCATGAAATGAAAATGAGAATTCTACTGGTTGAATTGGATATGAAGTTGGAAGAAAGAGGTATGTTACAAAAAATACAGTAAGGCGACAGCCGTGATTACAAGCCATGGTGTGTAAAAGATGTGTAAAAAAAAGAATAATTAACAATTTGTCATTTACATAATCATAAGTGAAAGTATTTTATTTTACATTTTCAACCAGTATTGTTTAAGTGACTTTGTAAATTTTGCTGCCCTCTGTTTTAATTTTGTACAGAATATTATCAAGGAAAAATAAGCCATAGTAAATACATTCCATATTGAAATTCATCTTATCTAGCTGAAGTGCTGTAATGTAAATGCAGCTCTATGTGCAAGCCCTCACTGGCCATTGGCTGCCTCAGCCACTGCCACATCTACTTCTTCGTAATCTTCCATTGGAGGATCAGGACAGCAGAGCTGCTTCAGGTAGTTGTGCAGCACTGCTGTAGCAATGATGACCTTGCAGCATCTTCTTGAGCTAAAACAAAGTGTATTGCGTAAACATTGGAATCGGTTTTTCCATATTCCAAACATGGTTCAACCATGCCTCTTGTTCGGATATGAGCTCTGTTGTATCTTTGCTGCTCCACTGTTGTGGGATTTATGTATGGAGTGAATAAAAAGTTACTCTGACCATATCCACTGTCACCAAGTAGAAGTCCACTATGCTGTCCTCTCTGAAACTTAGCACACTATGAGGAGTTGAGAAAAATTGAATCATGAGCTGAACCTTTCCAACGCGCTACAATGTTTGCAAACTCTAAATTTGGTGTGCATACACCCTGAACATTGATTGAACACCAGTTCTTACAGTTCCTGTGCTTCTCAGCATCAGGAGTTGATGGACACTTGATGGGAACATGACATCCCACACAGCCAATGTCACCTGGGAAGTGCCCATATTCATAAAATTGCACTTTGTAGTTGGCTTGGTCAGCAGCATCAGGAAACATTACGTAAACACTCCTCAGTTCACAAATGATTCTGCAGACTTTGTGAACTATTCTACACACAATTGCTTCTCTGGCACCACACAAATCACCAGTTTCATGGTGAAAGGTCCCAGATGCCAAAAACCTCAATGTGAGCAGAACTTGAAGTGAACTGGGTAAAGGCTTTCCTCTCAGAGACAAACAGGAAAGTGTAGGTTCTAGCAAAGATATTATCGCCAATGCATGTTGTTTGTACATGCGAAAGTGGAAAAACTGTGTCATCAAAGTAATGTAATGGATCACTCCTAAAAGTACTCTTGCAGGGCTCTGTTATGCACGTTGGTATTCATTTAGATATTCCAAATATTCCATGCTTCCTCACAAACAGTGCTAAGCAGGAGTTAAACCTGCCTCCTTGAAGGATTAATTTAAGCTTCAATTTAGTCATAGACTAACTATAATCCTCCATCTTGCAATCAGCTTTGTTTAATCCAGAATAGGCTAAATCTGTGACTACTTTAATCTATATCTGTGCAAGTCACTTTGAGTTAAGACAGCTCAAGTGGGCAGTTTAGTCTGGGACTAGACATAAGCCCTGTCTGTGAAACCGGGCCATAATCAATTATCTTTGTAAGCATAGACTTATTATTATTTTTATAAGTATTATTATTATTATTTTTTTTATTATTATTATTATTATTATTATTCATTAATTCATTAATTTTCCTTTGGCTTAGTAATAAAGGGTATTAATCAGGGGTCGCCACATCGGAATGAACCGCAAACTTATCCAGCATATGTTTTACGCAGCGGATGCTCTTCCAGCTGCAACCCAGCACTCTTGCATTTACACACATACACTACGGCCACTTTAGCTTATTCAATTCACCTATAGCGCATGTCTTTGGACTGTGGGGAAAACGGAGCACCCGGAGGAAACCCACGTCAACACAGGGAGAACATGCAAACTCCACACAGAAACGCCAACTGACCAAGCCAGGGCTCGAACCAGCAACCTTCTTGCTGTGAAGCTACAGTGCTAACCACTGAGCCACCATGTTATTATTATTATTATTATTTAAATAAGCACCCAATTAAAATCATTGGAGAAAGAATGCTGTATTGATATTAGCCACTAGAGGACAGATGTGCACCAACAGTGGATCTGCACATAGAGTCACTGTAACTGCAGCTCATACAGTAGCTACAGGTTAAACTCGCTAAACAAACAGGTTGAAAGCTCAACTTAAACACAATAAACCGTGTGCTGTGTATCTCTGTGTGTGTGTACGTGGTTGTGTGTTGTGCAGCTAAAGGACTGAAAACACAGCTAGTTTTTGTATCTGAAGCTGCTGACATTAACCAGATGACATTAACATGCTTTCAACTCTCAGCCTCTGTCAGAAACACCTCCTTTTCATAACCTAATCTGATTAATATAACATGACTATTTCATGTCGTAGTGTCATGATACAGTAGTATTGTCTATGAGCAAGTTGTAAACTATGGGGCAGTCGTGGCCTGGTGGTTAGAGTGTTGGACTCGTGA
>CAIGQV010016781.1:93445-105441 GCA_903798115.1 Danio jaintianensis
CCAAAACAACATTTCAGATGTTTTACAATGTGCTCAGCCTGCTGGTTTGTCCATTTACACACATTTTTATCATCACATGATCTCTTATAACCAAATCACATGACCTTTTTTTAACGCGCATACTGGAATTTGTTCGGTAAAAGTGTTTCCATCGCAGTTTATGCGCATCTTTTCTTATCGAATAAAAAGTTTATCCTACTCAGTTATGCGTATACATTTTTTATGCGCATTTCCTAAATTTATGCGCATCTTAGCGTTTCCATCAACCGATTTTTTATGCGCATATCCAAAATGCGCATAAAAATAGGTGGATGGAAACGTACCTAGTGACACTCTCCTCCAGACTTTATAACTTTTCTGAGAGATTCCAGCGATTTGAAGTTGTTTTCACATGTTCATTTGAGTGAAAAATATAACATAAGACAGTATGGCCTAGTTTCCGGTAGAGGAAAAAATAAGAGGAAAGGGAGAAATAGGTCTGCTAGTGTAAATGTGAATATTTACTTTTCATTCAGAGCAAATAAACAATTCATTCAGAGCAGTAGTGAAAGTGTTGCTTTTTTATCATTATTATGGTATGTATTGTTTTCTTTAGCTCACGAGTCACTGCATTGAACTAATTAAACTTATTAACCCAACTTAATTAATCATAAATTTCCTGACCAAACATTTTTAATAATGAGCTTTTAATTTACTATGCTTAATTTTTTCATTAAAAATAGTTATAAGTTAAAATCTATTTAATAAACTGCAAAATAATTCACTAGTTCAGTTTTAAAACTATACAATGTTTAATAATAATAAACACTGGATAACTATTCAAAGCATTTTTATCAAATTTTATTATTTTTGTCATATAAAACATCAAAAAATTTCTCCCAAAATCTTTTTTCTTGCAGTTTATATAAACTTTTTTAATGATTTTTTTTTTTCTGAGCCAGTACACTGAATATTTGTATATGTTGTGATCGCCAGCAGTGTGTTCTCTGCTGGAGATTACATCCTGTAGTTTGTTAAAATCACCAGCGGTGTTTTCTCCATTGGCAATCACTTCCTACTGAACTGCATATCCCAGAAGTCTTTGCACCAATCACTCCAGCCACAGCTGACAGTCATTTGGACACACACACAGCTGATACTCAGGATCATTGATTACTTGGACTATTTAAACCCCTCTGTTTCACACACAAGTTGCTGAGTCTTGTAAACAGTATTGTGAACATTACAATGCGTTTTCCTTGCCTTGTTAGACCCTTGCCTTGTTAGACCCTTGCCTTGTTTACTACTGCTGCCTGCCTGCCACTCTGACCACTCGCCTTATATTTGACTACGACTCTGGATTTCCTGTGTACATCTGTTTGCTCCTGTGTTGACTGTTGCTTGCCTGACCATCCTCTGTTCAATAAACACTGCATTTGGATCCGCACTTCCTTGTCAGCATCCCATCACATTACAGAAGACTCAGCCAAAACATGCATCCAGCGGGTGTCAAGATTATGCTTCTTCGTCAGGAAGCCCGGTCTATTGAAAAATATATGTAGGACTTAATTGAGGTAGCCCATTTAACATCTTTTGATGATTTATGCCTTATGATATTTTTCTGTGGAGGACTTTCTGAGCCACTTTACTCATATATGCCATTGCATGAACCCCATTAGACACCAGAGTTTTATATTGATCTGGCTCTACAACTGAGTGGGTTCCCCTTCACTGTAGGCGGAGGAACCCCCTTTCACTGGAGGAAACCCCTAAATGTTTTGTTTTTTTTGGGGGGGGGCAAAAGACAGCAAGACCCGCTGGCAACGGGGCTTGCTGCTCACTCTATTCTTATGCTGGCATCTTCTGTGCTCCTGTCCTCTGTTCACCAACCTAGACCACAGCCAGCTCACAAGATAGCCGCCTCCAGACCTTCAGCTCACAAAATGGCCGCAGCTAGTTTGCCAGCTCACAATTTAGTCACTGCCAGTCCGCCGCTGGCTCAGAAGATGGTTTCCTGTCCTGAGTCTCGTTGTGTCATAGTTTCTGCCATGGTTCTTGTTCCTGATATACCATCACCTGAGTCACCAGAATGGCCACCACCACCTGAGCTGCCAGAGCTGCTGCCACCACCGGAGCTGTTACAGCCAAAGCTGCCACCACCACCTCTAGAGCTGCCAGATCCTCTGCCACTGCCAGAGCTGCCAGATCCTCTGGAGCTGACGCATTCTCCAGGTGTGCCAGATCCTCCCAAATTCCCCAAATGGCAGGTGCCAGATCCTCCCAGAGTCTCACGAAAGGCCAGAGCCAACACCTGAGTCCCACGAATGGCCAGAGCCGCCAGACCCATGTGACCCTTCAGTGCTTCCTGAACCAAAGCCTCCTGGCTCACTGGGATTATATGAACTGCCAGTGCCTCCTGACCCACTGGGGTTATACGAACTGCCAGTGCCCCCTGAACCAGAGCCTCCTGAGCCACTGGGGTTATACGAACTGCCAGTGCCTCCTGAACCAGAGCTTCTTGACCCACTGGGGTTATACGAACTGCCAGTAACTCCTGAACCAGAGCCTCCTGACCCACTGGGGTTAAACAAACTGCCAGTGCCTCCTGAACCAGAGCCTCCTGACCCACTGGGGTTAAAGAACTGCCAGTGCCTCCTGAACCAGAGCCTCCTGACCCGCTGGGTTTATACGAACTGCCAGTGCCTCCTGAACCCGCGCCTCCTGACCCACTGGGGTTATACGAACGGCCAGTGCCTCCTGAACCAAAGCCTCCTGACCCACTGGGGTTAAACGAACTGCCAGTGTCTCCTGAACCCAAGCCTCCTGACCCACTGAGGTTAGATGAACTGCCAGTGCTTTCTGAACCAGAGCCTCCTGACCCACTATGGGTGTATGACCCGCCTGTGCCTGTTGAACCAAAGCCCCCAGAGCCTCTGCAGCTCCGCGCTCCAGGCCCTCGCCTTGTTTTGTTTACTCCTGTGTGCTACCTGCCTTCTGACCACTTGCCTGATGTTTGACTACAACTCTGGATTTCCTGTGTACCTCCTCTGTTTGCTCCTGTGTTGACTGTTGCTTGCCTGACCATTCTCTGTTCAATAAACCCTGCCATTTGAATCTGCACTTCCTTGTCAGCGTCCCCTCACATTACAGTATATAACAATAATTGTGTTGTTTTAAAACATTTTCCACAAAAACTTTTTTTTTATTATTTATCTAGACTTATTATTTGTTTTTAATTTAAACACACTGCACAATCATTTACAACCAGTTCAAATGAAAATTAGTTTTTATTTATTATTCATGTTTTATAATTTACTTATTATTTAAAGTTCATAATTTATTAAGCAACTATACTAAATATTTATAGTCTAAACAAGTTAATCAAACAAACACTGTAGTTTTTAATAAATAAATAAATAAACTGTGTGTATATACATGGACCCAAAATTTCTACATTTTGGTCTCCGAGCCACTTAGATATCACTTTTGACTTATGGCATGGTGCTCCATCGTGCTGGAAAATGCATTGTTCTTCACCAAACTGTTGTTGGATTGTTGGAAGAGGTTGCTGTTGGAGGGGGTTTTGGTACCATTCTTTATTCATGGCTGTGTTTTTGGGCAAAATTGTGAGTGAGCCCACTCCCTTGGATGAGAAGCAACCCCACACATGAATGGTCTCAGGATGCTTTACTGTTGGCATGACACAGGACTGATGGTAGCGCTCACCTTTTCTTCTCGAGACAAGCCTTTTTCCAGATGCCCCAAACAATCGGAATGGGGCTTCATCGGAGAATATGACTTTGCCCCAGTCCTTAGCAGTCCATTCACCATACTTTTTGCAGAAGATCAATCTGTCCCTGCTGTTTTTTTTGGAGAGAAGTGGCTTCTTTGCTGCCCTTCTTGACACCAGGCCATCTTCCAAAAGTCTTCTCCTCACTGTGCGTGCAGATGCGCTCACACCTGCCTGCTGCCATTGCTGAGCAAGCTCTGCACTGGTGGCACTCCGATCTCGCAGCTGAATCCTCTTTAGGAGACGATCCTGGCGCTTGCTGGACTTTCTTGGATGCCCTGAAGCCTTCTTAACAAGAATTGAACATCTTTCCTTGAAGTTCTTGATGATCCTATAAATTGTTGATTTAGGTGCAATATTAGTAGCCACAATATCCTTGCCTGTGAAGCCATTTTTATGCAACGCAATGATGGCTGCACGCGTTTCTTTGCAGGTCACCATGGTTAACAATGGAAGAACAATGATTTCAAGCATCATCCTCCTTTTAACATGCCAAGTCTGCCATTCTAACCCAATCAGCCTGACATAATGATCTCCAGCCTTGTGCTCGTCAACATTCTCACATGAGTTAACAAGACGATTAATGAAATGATCTCAGCAGGTCCTTTAATGACAGCAATAAAAATGCAGTGGAAAGTTTTTTTCAGGATTAAGTTAATTTTCATGACAAAGAAGGACTATGCAATTCATCTGATCACTCTTCATAACATTCTGGAGTATATGCAAATTGCTATTATAAAAACTTAAGCAGCAACTTTTCCAATTTCCAATATTTATGTAACTCTCAAAACTTTTGGCCACGACTGTAGACTGATGGCATTTCAGGCTGTTCAGCCTTATAATCTTAAAATGTCAGCAAAATCACCTGTTTTGTCATCACTTTAGACAGTACGTCAGCGAATCATTCAAATACTAGCTCTAAAGTGACGTTTGTGAAGTAGAAATGGTTTCTGCTGTTCTGGTGGGACAGTAAGGCACTCGGCCTGCAGCCTCGTGCCAACGCACGCCTCCCACCAGTGCCGATATACAGCCACATCACACTGCTACTCTTTGTGATATTGCTCATATATATATATATATATATATATATATATATATATATATGAGCGCTCACAGCAAGAAAATCGCTGGTTTGAGCCCCGGCTGGGTCAGTTGGCATTTCTATGTGGAATTTCCAACATGGTGCGGTTAAATATCAACTTCGATATAAACGGCCCTGTATGTATATATATATTAAGATAATCAAATTGTGCATCCATTTCCAACCATTAGTTTATACCTAAAACTATCTCCCCCTAAACTTTCTTAATATTTTTACAATTTTATTATCTGATTTCTACTGAGCCATTACACTTTATACAAATTCTAAAATGTGTAATTTATGGTGTAGGAAAACTATTTTGTTTTAGTTATCTAAAACCAACTTTTCCAACTTTGTAAAACTGCATGCAATTTTTTATGTGCTCAAATATTTATAAATTAAATACATATCCAAGTGCACAACCTTAGTTTTATTATCAACAATTTGCGATCAATTTTTAAAAATCTTTTTTCTCCCTGAAAACAATTTTGCTGTGCATGCTGTTTTTCATAAGCTACATTGAAAATTAGTGGTAAAAATATTATACTGTGTATTCATTTACAACCATTATGTTTCAATTATTTGAATCATTTGATATTTTTCCAAAGCAATTTTACTGAGTCACTACACACAATATATTTTTTAGTATCATATTGCATCAATTATATATTTTTTTACTTATCTTCTTTTTTAAACTTTTTTTCACCAAAATCATTTTAATTGTTCATGCTTTTAATGACCTCATGCTATTTTTGAGCTTTTGTATTTTTAAAGAATAATGTATTACTTCACCACCATTTACATCAATTAGTTTATCTAAAATATTTTTTGACCCACAAAAACATAATTTGAATTATCATACATGCATCTACATTAAACTAGTGAAAGCAAGTGAAAGTGAAAGGTTATAAAAAGCAAACTAACAAGAACCACAACAAACTGAATAGAAATTGTGACCAGTTGTGACCTAAAGCTAAAATATTCACTTAAAATGAATTCTTGAAATGATTTTCGGCCACTAAACTGTAATAACAGCTTGTTTTCATGTCAGCTTTAATTCATGTTTAATGACATGGGGAAGGCCACAATTGAGCCTCATGAAACACAGCTCTTAAATCTATATGAGTGATTCATCTGCATTAATGACCAGCAGCAGTGCTGAAGCAGACACTGTTCAATTTATTCTCTTATATGAGCATAATCTTTGTGCTAATTAACATTTAGAGAATCTGAAAATCAAAATCCTCCAATTATGTGCCAGTTTGTTTTAGCAACATTTTTTAATTGTCCATAGTGTTACGTTATTAACGCCACGGGACAACAACTTGCTGATATCACTGCATACACTATATATGTCCGGTCTGCAACAACGAACCTGAACCAAAGTTGTCTGACATAACAACACATCTCCCCTCCTTTAAAAATAAATACTTTCCCTTTTAATTTTTAAACTGTTGTTTTTCAAAAAAAAAAAATATATTGCAAGAAACAAAACAAGGTTTTCTTAACAAACATCACAACCAAAACATCACAGAATTTTTTTTTCTTTTTCAACAGTCAACAGGTTTCAATGAACCTTTCAGGAGGTTTAACAGTATGTTTTGGCCTGGAATATTCCCCAAGTGCGGCAGGAACTTGCTTTGTGAGAGCAGAGTCATTGCAATCCACTGAATCTTTGTCCATTTCCTGAGTCATGAACGAATCAGACACATTTTGTCCATTTGATTGCAATTCGGACTCCTGAACAGTCACTTGTGGTCTTAAGTCTGCTCTGTTCCTCCTTAGAATTGCACCATGCTCAGTTTTAATCTCGTATGAGCAAGGTACTAACTCTCTTTCGACACAACCTTGTTGCGTCCATGTTCTGGTTGCATGATTTAGGATACGAACTTTGTCTCCAGGTTTGAGTTTTCACAATGTCTTTGCTTTCTTGTCATAGTTCTCTTTTTGACTGTTTTTAAGATGTTGCTTTGTCTCTCTGATTTTGTCTGCCCCTGCAGGTGTCAGCAAATCCTGATGAGTGCATATGCATCGACCCACTAACATCTGAGCTAGAGACAACCCATTCTGTAGTGGAGCACTCCTGTAAATCATCAGACTCTCATGGAAGTCTGTCTTCCCATCTTGACTCTTCTTCATGAGAGCTTTTATAGTCTTTACAGAACTCTCCGCCAGACCATTGGATTTTGGGTAATTAGAACTGGATGTGGTGTGTTGAAATCCCCACTCTTTTGCAAAGAAACTGAACTCTTTAATGGAAAACTGTTGACCGTTATCAGAAAACACTTCACAGGGAACTCCATGTCTTGCAAAAACTGTCTTCAGGAAGGCAATGACAGCTTGGCTGGAAGTTACCTGAAGTGTTGCCACTTCTGGATAGTTGGAGAAATAATCAGTAACTACAATGTGACTCGTACCATTGCAGTCAAACAGGTCTACTCCAACCTTCTGAAAGGGATGATTTGGTACTGGATGAGCCATAAGTGGTCCTGCTTGTTGCCTTGACCTGTATGTGAGACATACTTTGCATGATACTATAATTTGGCTGATGTTATTGTTTATCCTTGGCCAGTACATTACCTCACAGGCTCTTTGCTTACACTTCTCTTCTCCTAGATGTCCCTGATGAACCTTTTGCAGCATTTCTTTGCACATCAAAGCTGGAATAACAAACTTGTTTCCCTTGAAGATGACATCATCCACTACTGAAAGTTCATTTCTGCATGACCAGTAATCTTGAATCAGATTTCCTTTCTGGCCAACCTTTCAGTATGGTCTCTTTGAGCTGTGACAGTGTGTTATCTGTAGCAGTTGCAATTCTAATTTGTTCAGTTTATTTCTGTATACAGTTCGAAATAAATGCACTTCTCCCAAACGTTTGTAGTTACCATAGCAACTCGCATGTGCTGCACAGGAAACCGATGAGGACTGTTAATAGTGGACGGGAAAACCGCAAAATTAGAAAAATACTCATCAATTATGCCACAAAATCATGTTTTAAGAGTTTTTCAAGTGAGAATGTAGTTATTTTAAAGTCAAATCAGCAGTTTATGTATAAGGATAGGGCGTCTTTAAAAATTTCGACTCTGAGCTCCAGGTGGTCAGCGGCAGCTTCACGAACAGCTCCCCGGTGAGCGAAGCTTTATATCGGCCAGACCATCTCAGGACCTGCCGCTGGATGTCATCTCTTGCATCTCTGTTGTTAAAACATGATATATGTTCATATATGTATTATATATATATATATATATATATATATATATATAATTAAACTTTGGTGTTTAACGGTCAGTATTTGGACTTTTCAACCTATTATTTGTTCTCAGGTGTATTTTTCTGGCAGATCGCAAAGATAAGTTTCATAATTGACTTATGACCCTAAATAATGTAACAAATATTACACAGATCCTGCATGTTTGGCTGATTTCTTTTGTTTTAAGGAAGAAAAATAGAGTCCTGTCCGCATATTGTTTTTTTTTCTTTTGCAAAATTTCTGTAATAGGCTTTGGCTGCTTTCTCTTTAAAATGCATCTTGTGCCCTTGAACTGGTGTTTCATAAGATACAACTTTGTGAATGTTTTATTTCATGTGTATAGACTTGTATAGATTAATGTGTTTTTACTAAAAGTAACGTTATTCTACTTAAAGCAGCGATCGCGGTCTTTTTGTTAGATCAATTCCATGAGATTACTTGCCTAGCTTAATAATTTGTTTCGAAAGAGGCATAATTACACAATTTATTTACTTTATATGTTCAATAATATTTGTAAAACGGATTTTATAAAAACAGCATGTTAAAACCAAACAGAATAAAGTGTGAAGGCTTAAAGTTGAAAGGAAATAAAATAAATTATCTTTAATTTCATTAGCCAATGCATAAAGTAGCATATTTCTAAAGCGTATTTAATTGATATGGTACTTTTAATATGATTTGTATGTTTATTATGAAACGTAAATCGCGGAAATTCTGCTATAGGTAGCCCAGCTTGCGCAGTATTAAAGGTAATGTTAAGAGAAAGCCAATATACATACAGATCCTTCCTCATCAGAGAAGTGAAGTATACAAAAGAAACGTGTGACAGGGAATGTGACTGAAAACACACTCCAGGTGTGACTGGTAATGCCTTATTTGTCCACCTGTGATCGGATTGATGAAATCGCATCTTAATAACATTAGCAGGTATAAACAGCACGCACGCTCTCTCTCTGTCAGCCTGTCACTGCTGATTCAGTGGAGAGATTTTAAAGGATTTTAATGTACTCCGCTGCGCGTCGTGTGGTCCTTCGCCTCCACGTCGTGCATTAAAATCCTTTAACACATGGCAAGCCGTTTATTATTCCTTACATATACATACAAAATATATATATATATATATATATATGCCATATTGCACTGCTACGAGAGTGATATTGCTTTTATACCACTGTTCGACAGCATAATCATGTGTATCAAAAAGAAAATCCAACACAGAGAGTCTCAAAAACCCTTTTGTACGAGGAACTATTTTTGTCCGCCACTCATTCACATCTGAAGCTGACCGTCAGAACAGCAGAAACTGTTGCCAGTTCACCAACCTTACATTAAAGCTAGTATTTGAATGATTCTCTATCTTGTGAAGTGATAACTAAACAGATGATTTTTGCTCACATTTTAAGATTATGAGGCTGAACGGCATGAAATGTAAATATATATATATTTATACACATAAACTCTTATTTAACAACACATTTTACATGCTAATTTGCACATAACAGCTGCCATTTAACATTGTATATAGTAATATTCCTGTACATACACTTGTCAATTTGTATATTTGCATTCGCTATTTACTTTTATTTTTTAAATATATTTATTATCTGTTATTTGTCCTGTCTCTGTAATTCTGTTGCACTGTAGAAGCTCTGTCACGAAAACAAATTCCTCGTATGTGTGAACATACCTGGCAATAAAGCTCTTTCTGATATATATATATATATATATATATATATATATATAAACACACACACATTTGACATTTTCCCAAATGTTTTGAAGAATGATAAACAAAATTTAAGTGAGTTTTTTTTCTTAAAACAAGCTAAACAATCTGTGAATGGGATAAGCAAAATAATCTTGTTTTCCCTTTTGACATAAGATTATTTTGCTTGTTTTAAGGAAAAAATTAATTGACATTTCTTAAAACAAGACAAAATGTTTTGCTTGTCTAGAAAATGCTTCTTAATTTAAGAATTTTTAAATATTTGGACTAGAAACAAGACAAAAAATCTAAGTAAGAAAATCATTTTTTTGCAGTGCAAGCAATTTTAACTAGTGAGACCATATTACTGCAGTATGCTAGTATGCCATTCTGACCAGCTGAATGTGACTTAATATGTATTCATTCATTCATTCATTTTCTTTTCGGCTTAGTCCCTTTATTAATCTGGGGTCGCCACAGCGGAATGAACCGCCAACTTATCCAGCATATGTTTTACGCAGCGGATGCCCTTCCAGCCGCAACCCATCACTGGGAAACATCGACACACACTCATTCACACACATACACTACGGACAATTTAGCCTACCCAATTCACCTGTACCGCATGTCTTTGGACTTGTGGGGGAAACCGGAGCAAACCCACCAAACACGGGGAGAACATGCAAACTCCACACAGAAACGCCAACAGGCTCGAACCAGCGACCTTCTTGCTGTGAGGCGAACGCGCCACCGTGCAGCCCAATATGTATTCATCTCCTTACAAAATCATTCTAAAATTTGTAATTAAATTTCATTATGGTTTTCCACTGACACTTGCAAACACTTCAAGCAGTGCAATATTGTCTTTATACTGTATTCTGTATAGCGGCACGGTGGCTAGCACTGTCACCTCACAGCAAGAAGGCCGCTGGTTCGAGTCCCAGCTGGGCCAGTTGGCATTTTGTGTGGAGTTTGCATGTTCTCCCTGTGTTTGCGTGGGTTTCCTCCAGGTGCTCCAGTTTACCCCACAGTCCAAAGACATACGCTATAAGTGAACTGGATGAACTAAATTGGCCATAGTGTATGAGTGTGTGTGTGTGTGTGTGTGTGTGAATGCTAGAGTGTATGGGTGTTTTCCAGCACTGGGAACACAGTTCATTCCGCTGTGGTGACCCCTGATATATAAGGGACGATAAATAAGCTGAAGGTAAATGAATGAATGTAATCTGTACAAGTACAAGTTGCAATTATTATTTTTTTTAGCAATAACAGACATACCCTTAAAATAGGGCTTCATGATACTGGGATGTATGTGATATGCAATATTATTGTTAAGTGTTGCAATAATGATATTTCTTATGATATAACTAACTGGCAATACACTACTTTATCAGCAATTTAAAAAAAAAATATTGAAGTTATGATCATACTAAAATAAACTAAAATAGTCTCCCAGCATTAGTATTTATTTTCAGCTTTACGTTCACCTATCACCTACTAGAGAGGTTAGGATAAGCATAATAAAGGACACATCTAATTGGTCAGATTTGAATAAACAACCTATGCATGTAGCACACAATTGCATAGCACATAAAAATAACTTTAATTTATTGCACTTTGATATCATTTTTTTGATATATTGTGCAGCCTGCTTTAAAGACATACCTTTCATGAGCTCTGATGTTGTTAATTGATTATATGTTTTTCAGGAACCCATCCCTTAGCATTAATTTAAATTATCTTTAAAACAGTCATGTTTAAAACTGAAATTTATGTAAAAACTATTATACCCATGATGCTGTGGCAATCAGAAGTAACAGTTAGCCTAAAATATATTTAGCTCTGCCCGCTCCCCTGATGCACTTTGAATCACATAATCAAGTCAATCTCCCTACGATCACAAAATACTAATTGTTTATATTTGACCCAAAATTGGATTATGACAACCCGGCATTTTAGAGTACCGTATATATTTCTCCATTATTTTTTTATTTGAGTTTGTCGTTTACATTGCTTTATGGGAAAGGTGACTCCTAAACATTCAAAACACCACACACTGGTGATTCTTGCTGATCAAAACTGTGTAATTGCAATTGTTACATTCCATATATGTTTTGTTTCTGTTTTTTGTCTTTGTCTCTCTCTCTCTCTCTCTCTCTCTCTCTCTCTCTCTCTCTCTCTCTCTCTC
>CAIGQV010016781.1:105451-156971 GCA_903798115.1 Danio jaintianensis
CTCTCTCTCTCTCTCTCTCTCTCTCTCTCTCTCTCTCTCTCTCTCTCCCTCTCTCGGCTTTCCGGTTTCCGTTTGTGTGCGAGTCTGAGTGTGCATGGAGAGCTAGTGTCTTTTTTTTTTCTTTTTGATAATTACATGGTTGTGGGAATCTTGTCTTTCTATCTACACGCATGTAAAAGGTGAGACATCATTTATTGATCATTTGTTTATTGATCAAGGTGTATGCTAGTTTAGGGACTATGAAATGCTTTGAATGTGGAGATCTGGGACATAAACGTCTTACTTGTTCTCATAGGGAGCAAGTAGAGCGTGTGGAAAAGATCTGATGAAAAAATGAATGAAGGCGATAGACAAGTAGCTGTAGCATCAAGCAGTAGTTGTACTACACAGAATGAACAGGCGTCTAACATGGCTAATGAGATGGAAGTTCACAACTGTAGCAGAGAAATTAATGTTGTTGAACATTCAGAGCAGATGATTTCAGCTGACAATGATAAGGTGATAACAAAAGGTGCTGAAAAAATAGGACCGAGAAGGAATGTTAGTGATGATGTAGGTAAAGTTGTGTCATACATGCAGGAGACATGTGGTTGATAACGAAAGGAAGGATCTAGAAACCATGTCGATCGATATTCAAAATAATGCCGATAGTGATGCAGATGAATTAGAACAGACTGAGTCAGGTGGAGAAGCGTTTGATGGGGCAGGTAGGTCAAGAGAGCTGTAATAATTAGAGAAAATTGATGATTTTCTTGATGAAACTTTCGGACAATCTGTGAAGGTAGAAGATTACTTTGATGACATAAAAAAAAAATCAGGTCGGTTGCAGTTTTACAAAAAATGATCAGTCTTGATTTGCTAGATGATAAGAAACGTTTTAGATTGTTCAAATTCGTAACCTGTTTTCTCAAAGTCTCCAATTTAAATAGAACTCAAAAATGTAAATAGGTCCTTGCAAAATATAAGTGATGACTGTCTTTATCTTGTCACATGGCTTGGTCTCCTTTTGTTTCTGTCTGTCCCTTTCTCTTTTACTATTGATGGGTAGTTTGAGAATTGGCTCTTTAAATATTAATGGGGGGAGGGATAAGCAGAAAAGAGAAATGGTAAAGGAAATAGTTAATATAAATAAACTAGATGATATATTACTTCAGGAGACACATAGCACTGTGAAAGATGAAGTTAAATGGGGTATATTTTAGGGTGGTCAAGTATTTTTAAGTCATGGGAGTAATATTAGTGGAGGTGTGGCTGTACTTTTCTCTAAAAGTTTGAAAGTGAATATTTGTTTATTAATGTTTATTTACCCAATATTGGGACAGAAAGAGTGGAGTTTTTTTTAAATATTAAAGAAAGTTTAGAGCAAAGTGTTTGTGATTACATGATTTTAGGTGGAGATTGGAATTGCACTGTTGATTTTAATAATGAGACTTAGTGAAGAGCCTCATTTACAATCCAGTAAAAGCTTAAAAAATAAATTGCTTCAGTTTGATGTATAAGATGCATGGAGAATTAAATTTCCAAAAGAAAAACAGTATACATGGGTGAAAGTAGTGAATGGGAGGGTGAGTGCAGCTAGGCTAGACAGATTTTATGTGTTACAAGGGTTTAGACCCAAATTAATAGATAGACCAGTGGGTTTCACAGATCATCATCTTATTACTGTGACTTTTCTGTTAAAGTAAGAAGTTAATAGATCTCAGTGGCATTTTAATAACAAACTACTTAAAGATGACTTTTTTTGTGAAAGTTTTAAGTTTTTTGGGGATAAATGGAAAGAAAGAAAGAGTACTTTTAAATCCTTAAATCAGTGGTGGAAGATTGGGAAGGCTCAAATTAGAGTTTTTTGCCAACAGTATACTTCTTTTCATCAGTTATATTAAAACAAGCTATAGAAGTGGTTGAGTTGGAAATAAGAAGAATTGAAAATAAGTTTTTAAATGATGAAGAGACTGGGCACAATGATGAAGAGCTGCACACAAAAAGACTGGAGTTAAGCTCCCTGTTACAGGAAAAAGTGAAAGGAGCACTTGTGAGGTCACGATATATGGCCACCCTTGGTATTTTTATTTTATTTTATTTTTTTATTTTTTGCCAGGATTTTTTGCACCCTTCTGTGGGTTCTCTTCCAGCTCCCTCTGCTGGAGGTTTTTTGTAATTGCTCAGTCTGCAAAAGTAATAAAACTAACCTTTTGACCTGCACCTGAATCCTCTTGCTTCTTCCCTGACAGAACGATAAGGTCAGAATGGATTCAGCATGTTCGGACCAGGTGTGGACTGCACTCGCCCAGCAGGGTGCGCTTTTGGGTCAGCATGCCACCCAGCTCACCACCACCTCCAGAGAGGTGGAGATACTTACTGCCCAGGTGGTCGAGCTCAATACACGGATTGAGTCACTCTAGCATGACGCTGCAGGGTCCAGACAGGTTGCTTCACCACTCACCACACACCACCATGATCCAGAGCCCCATGCCAACAATCCACCACCCTATGATGGAGACCCCAGCTCCTGTCGAGCCTTTCTATCACAGTGTGCGCTTGTTTTTGCCCTGCAACCCCGCTGTTATGCCTCAGAGGCATCCCGGGTGGCGTATGTCCTGACCCTGCTCACCGGGAGAGCATGTGATGGGAAGGTGCATCCCTGTGCCTTTTTCTCTCATCGCCTGAGCCCAGCAGAACGTAATTACGACATTGGTAATAGGGAGCTGTTGGCAGTTAGGCTGGCTTTGGGTGAGTGGCGTCACTGGCTGGAGGGAGCAGCGCACCCCTTCTTGGTCTGGACGGACCATAAGAACCTTGAGTATATCCGTTCGGCCAAGAGGTTGAGCGCACGCCAGGTCCGCTGGGCACTCTTCTTTGGCATGTGAGTGGGGCACTGCAGTCTGGGATGCAAGGGCACCTTTCTGCCACTTTTTTGATGACTTCAAGGAAGAAATGATTAAGCTCTTTGACTGGTCTGCACAGGGAGATGAGGCGGCTGCCCGGTTGGCACGACTGTCCCAGGAGGGTTGCTCCGTCACCGACTATTCCATCCAGTTCAAGACATTAGCTGAGACCTGTGACTGGAATGAAGGGGCCCTACGATCCAGATTTTTTGAG
Source organism: Danio jaintianensis (assembly GCA_903798115.1). Taxonomy (NCBI): domain Eukaryota; kingdom Metazoa; phylum Chordata; class Actinopteri; order Cypriniformes; family Danionidae; genus Danio; species Danio jaintianensis. Next base: position 108,551 of record CAIGQV010016781.1, read on the forward strand.
GGGCTGAATGAGGAGATCCAAGATGAGATTGCTTCTCATGAGCTTCCCCGTCATCTGGAGACTCTGATTGATCTGGCTCTTCGGGTGGAGGGGCGCCTTCGCCGCCGCTGTCAGTGGCGGTCTGTTTATTCTTCCTGGAGGGTTGATGACATCTCCTCTCAACAAGCCAGCCCTTCTACTCCCTTCTTGTCTGATCCTGAGCCCATACAGATGGGACGCATGCGCCTCACGCCCCAAGAGAAGAGGGACCGTCTTGCTCGTGGTGTGTGTCTTTACTGTGGCAAACCAGGGCACTTTGCCATCAAGTGCCCTTTAAAAGCCAAGGCCCATCAGTAAACCGGGGGATCCTGGTGGGTGCCTCTCCCTGTCTGAATTCCCCCTGTCTCGCACCTTGTTGCCCGTCACCATTCAAAATGAAGGATCCCTCAACTCCAGCTCTGTCTTGCTCGATTCAAGGGCAATTTCCTGGACTGGGCCACTGCCAAGCAGTGGGGTATTCCCGCCATTCCCCTCCCTTCTCCCATTTCTGTCTGGTTGTTAGCTGGTCAGCTCATCTCTACCATTACCCACATCACTCCTCCTTTAAGTCTTGTTGTTTCTGGCAATCACCGTGAGGTCATTGAACTGTACCTTTTTGATTCACCAGGTTCCCCTGTTGTCTTGGGGCATCCCTGGCTGGTACAGCACAATCCTCACGTTGATTGGTCCGGGAATTCTGTGTTAGCCTGGAGTCAGTCTTGTCTTGCCTCTTGTTTGGGTTCTGCCTTGTCTCCTGGTTCTTTGTGTTCTGTGTTGCAGGAGGAGACAGCTGATTTACCTAAGGTCCCGGTTGAATACCATGGTCTTTGCCAGGTCTTTAGCAGATCTCGGGCTGGATCTCTCCCTCCTCATCGACCATACGACTGTGCCATTGACCTCCTCCCAGGCACTTCTCCGCTCAAGGGTCGCTTGTATTCCCTTTGTGGTCCTGAAAGAGAGGCTATGGACAGGTATATTCAGGAATCACTTAGTACTGGTCTCATCCGTCCCTCATCATCACCTGCGGGTGCGGGTTTCTTCTTTGTAAAGAAAAAGGATGGTTCCGTGCGTCCATGTATCGGCTACCGAGGGTTGAACGACATCACGATTAAAAACAGGTACCTCTTATGTCATCTGCCTTTGAGTTGTTGCAGGGAGCCCAGGTCTTACATTTAGTAATTTTACCAAATTAGACCTCCGTAACGCTTATCACTTGGTGCGCATCCGTGAGGGAGATGAGTGGAAGACAGCCTTTAATACCCCTACGGGACACTTTGAATATCTTGTCTTACCCTTTGGTCTGACCAATGCTCCAGCTGTCTTCTAGGCCCTGGTTAACGACGTGCTGAGAGACATGGTAAACAAGTTTGTCTTTGTGTACCTGGATGATATTCTCATCTTCTCATCCTCTCTACAGGCACACACTCAGCATGTGCGTCAGGTCCTCCAACGACTACTAGAGAACCAACTCTTTGCCAAGGTGGAGAAGTGCGAGTTCCACACTAAGTCGGTTACGTTCCTGGGGTTTGTCATCTCGGTTGAGGGAATCAAAACAGATCCTGCCAAGGTAAGGGCCGTTGCCAAGTGGCCAGTCCCCAACACCCGCAAGGCCTTGCAGCATTTCTTGGGTTTCGCCAATTTCTATAGGCGTTTCATCAGGAACTTTAGTCAGATTGCTGCACCCTTAACAGCTCTCACCTCCACCAAGGTATTGTTCAGGTGGAATACACAGGCTCAGGAGGCCTTTGATGCTCTTAAGTCCCGTTTCATCTCTGCTCCTGTCCTTTCTACTCCAGATCCTGGACAACAATTCATTGTCGAGGTAGATGCCTCTGATGTTGGGGTAGGCGCGGTCCTATCTCAGCGGTCCTCCAAAGATGGGAAGGTGCATCCCTGTGCCTTTTTCTCTCATCGCCTGAGCCCAGCAGAACGTAATTACGACATTGGTAATAGGGAGCTGTTGGCAGTTAGGCTGGCTTTGGGTGAGTGGCGTCACTGGCTGGAGGGAGCAGCGCACCCCTTCTTGGTCTGGACGGACCATAAGAACCTTGAGTATATTCGTTCGGCCAAGAGGTTGAGCGCACGCCAGGTCCGCTGGGCACTCTTCTTTGGCCAGTTCAACTTCATCCTCTCGTACCGGCCAGGGTCCAAAAATACTAAACCTGATGCCCTCTCTCGGCTGTTCGAGGTCCCCAGTGAGGAGTCCCCAATTGGACCCATCCTACCTGAGGGAGTGGTGGTTGGATCCCTCTCCTGGGGCATCGAGCAACGGGTAATAAGGGCCGGTCGAGGGATCGAAGTGCAAGAAGGGTGTCCAGAGGGTCGGTTGTTTGTGCCGGTTGCGCTGCGTCCTGAGGTTCTTCGGTGGGGGCACGCATCCAAGTTGCTTTGTCACCCAGGAGTTTGGAGATCACTGGCTGCCATCCGCCAGAGATTTTGGTGGCCCTCTCTGAGGCCGGACGTCAGGCAGCTTGTGTTGGCTTGCTCAATATGTGCTCAGAACAAGACCTCTAACCGAGCGCCTGTTGGTCTGCTCCAGCCCTTGCCCATTCCCTCTCGTCCATGGTCACACCTGGCCCTTGACTTTGTTTCTGGCCTTCCCCCTCAAGAGGAAACACTGTCATCATGACTGTAGTGGACCGTTTTTCTAAAGCAGCCCATTATATTCCTTTGCCCAAGCTTCCCTCAGCCAATGAAACCGCTCAAGCTATGGTTGATAATGTCTTCCGGATTCATGGCCTTCCGGTTGATATAGTCTCTGATAGGGGACCACAGTTTGTTTCCCGGTTTTGGAGAGAGTTCTGTCGACAGATCGGAACCACAACGAGTCTGTCTTCAGGTTTTCACCCTCAGACCAACGGGCAATGTGAGCGAGCCTTGGATCTTGAAAGAGCCCTCTGCTGCCTGACCTCCCAGAATCAAAGTTCCTGGAGCCAACAGCTCTCATGGGTTGAGTACGCCCATACATCCCTGCCAGTAGCGTCTACAGGTATGTCCCCATTCGTCTGTTCTATGGGTTATCAACCTCCTTTGTTTCCCTCACATGAACCTGATGCTGCGGTCCCGTCTGCCTTGGCCTTTGTCCTATGGTGCCGTCGCACCTGGATGAGGGCTGAGGAGGTCTTGGCTCGGACTTCTAGACGGACCAAAGCAGCAACTGACCGTCATCGGACCACCCCACCTCAATATGTGTGTGGTCAGAAGGTATGGTTATCCACCAAGGACCTGCCTCTCAGGGTAGCCTCACGTAAATTGGCTCCCAGGTTCATTGCCCCATACCTCATCACCAAGGTCTTGAGTCTGGTGGCAATTCGGCTCAAGTTACCCCCCCACTCTTGGTCAGGTACACCCTGTTTTTCATGTATCCAGGGTTAAACCTGTGTTTAGATCTATTCTTAACCCTGTTGTCTCTTCCCTTGCCCAACCCCCCCCCCCAAATCCCCCCAGGATTAGAGCTGCTGTACTCTACACTCCACTCTGTGGGGGAGGTCAAGGTCTTGTTGACTTATCTTAGCTTTTAGATTAAAAACTGCACAAAGATTTTTGTATGGAAATAGTTTGAGATGGCAAGAAATTGCTTTTACAGAAGGCAGGGAAGTTGGGGTATGACAAACAACTCTTTTTACTAAACCCTGAAAAAGTACATGTTACAGGTCTAACATCTTTTTATGATTCAGCATTGCAGGCGTGGCAAGTTTTAAAAGTGTCAAGAGATCCTAAAACTTTTTCAGGAATGTGGATCTTCAAGGAGCCACTTTTTTATAATGATTTTTGAGTGCAAATTCTTTAAATTCTGCTAGTATTCGTTTGGCATTGAGTGAGGCAGGCTGTACAAAGTTGGGCCATTTACTAAAAGCTACGCAGTCTTCTATCACCGCTCTGGGCCAATTGGCGAAAATAAGATCAGAAAAACTAATGAAAAGAATTGTTGTAGAAGTGTATGAATCTTTGCCAAACTCAATAAGGGGTTTTATTAAGGATAATGATCTGATTAATCAGTGGGAAGATGGATGTGAATATGTTTTTCCTGTTTTAGACATTTCGGAGACTGTGAATGATTGGAACTTTTCAGAAAATGATTATCTGTCACCTGTGGATGTGTCTTTAGTTTCTTTTGAAGAGTTGGGCAAGAAAGAAGCATATATGATGGGGGTGAAAGCAATTCATAGTAATTTTTTTGAGGGAATAAAGGAATCAAAATGGTATGGTCTATTTAGTCCTGAATATTCTGTAAAATGAAGATGAAGATCTTTGTATACAATGCCAATAGATAAATGGGGATCTTCAGTGAAGAATAATTCATGGGGCTATAGCGACCAATAAACATGTTGCACATTTTAATTCCAATCAAGGAACAGAATGCTTTTTTTGTAATCAAACTGAAACATTGATGCATTTGTTCTGTGGGTGTAATAGACTGAAAGTGTTATTTGATCTTTTGTAACTTTGGGTTTTGAAATGGGGAGAATGTTTTTCGTTTCCTTTGTTCATTCTTGGTCCAAAATATTCTGTCAAGAAAAAACAAAAACATGTCTTGTTGAATTTTGTTTTTGGAGTGGCTAAACTTTCCATATGGATTTCAAGGAAAAACAAAATTCAGAAAAATGGATCAAAAAAGGTTTTTAAGGTTTTTTTGGGAATGTTAGAAGCTCGACTCAAAATTAATTCATTCATTCATTTTCTTTTCGGCTTAGTCCCTTTATTTATCTGGGGTCGCCAGAGCGGAATGAACCGCCAACTTATCCAGCATATGTTTTACGCAGCGGATGCCCTTCCAGCTGCAACCCATCACTGGGAAACATCCATACACACTCATTCACACACATACACTACGGACAATTTTAGCTTACCCAATTCACCTATACCGCATGTCTTTGGACTTGTGGGGGAAACCGGAGCACCCGGAGGAAACCCACGCGAACACAGGGAGAACACGCAAACTCCACACAGAAATGCCAACTAGCCCAGCCGAGGCTCGAACCAGCGACCTTCTTGCTGTAAGGCGAACATGCTACCCACTGCGCCACCGCGTCGCCCATCGACTCAAAATTGAGTATGCTTATTAAAAATTAACAAATAATTTAAAAACTTTTGTGGACAAATGGTCTGTTGAAAGTGTTCTATTTATTGTTGATAGTGATGGAGAGTTGGTTATTGTATCACCAATGAGGAGTTGTTTTGCCCCCCCTTAAAAGGCCTGGGTTGATGACACTCGAGAGGAGCGCTTTATTCAAGATTAAGTTAGATTAAGTTAGATTTTATTTATTTATTTGTTTTGGTGACACTCTTGCTCTTGTTTTGGTTACTGATTAATTAAATTCTACTTTTCATATTCATAATTTCTTATTAATTCATACATTATTACTTTTTGCTTCATTGCTCGTCCTCTTGTTCACTCATGACGAGTATGATCTCACTTAAATGTTACATCAAATGTCTCATCCTCTTTTACATCAAACACATAACAGCAATGAAAACTGAGACCAGAAACAAGAGAGGAAATGATAGTGGAAAAATGTTTGAGGAGGAGGAAAAGGTATTTATGGTATTTGATTAAAGATTATGAGGGCAAATACATTTTTACAAAACAATTAAATGCACAGATATATTGTTTATAACAAGCACTACTATATACATATAAAAATAAGAAGAGTCAATTTAGATCTCATGCCCACTTTAAAAGTTGTTGGAGCAGAGACTACTGTCCCGAATTAAGTGTAGCAAGGGACTATTCCCAAGGGAAGTTTTATGATCCTTTGTCCCTAAGCTGGCATTATTTCAATGACAAATGTCGTGAGTGCAAGTCCAGAGCGTATTGTTATACAAGCATGCAAATCTCTTTGCTCGTGCACCAGTTTCCTCTGTTCATGCACAAAACTGCTCACGAGCTTTGAAATACACACAGTTTGCGTGCAAAACTTGTTGTGCACGCTCTCAAATATATGATGCTTATGCACATAAGTTCTTGCACTCTTTCAAATATACGCTGCTCGCATGCAAAACTTCCTGCGCGCTCTCAAACACTGGCTGCTCACGTGTGAATTGTCTGCTCTCGCTCATGATGTGGACTCACAACTTGTGCCTTGTGTTCCCTCTTCCTTTCATCCTTTAGGTCTAGGATACATATTACATTTTAAATCTAATAAACTATAACTTTTTGGCTGTATATTAAATGATGAGATATTTCAATTTTCACTTAAAAACACAGAGAATAGATGTATGATATGAAGTATACATTTGATTTAAAAATGTAAAAAAAACAAATAAAAAAAAAAACACATGGAAAAGGTGCACCATACTAATCAAATAAGACATTTAAACACATATATACCTAGCAAGTGTCACGACTGCTTTCCACAAAAGCACAAAACGTGGGAGGTGAGGGGGTCAGGGAGGAGTCTTAGGAGGGAGGAACCAGGAAGGATGCTGGGAGACGAGGAGTGGAGGACTTGGCCAGGGAGGAATTTCAGGAGGGAGGAACCAGGAAGGGAACTAGAGCAGGAAGACCCAGGACACAGCCAGAAGGACGGCCCAGGGCGGAGTCGAGGAAGGGAGGGGCCATGGAGGAGGAGTGGCTGCTGACTTCAGGGGGCCGACTGAGGGAGACGCCGCTGATGGCGGTGGAGCCTAAGGAGGAGACGGAGAGCCGTAGGGCGAGGTCCCGGAGGGCCGGGGTGGAGCAGACGTCTCACCCGAGCGAGGCGACAGCGGGGGTCCGGAAGCCCGCGGTGGAGCCAGAGCGACAGAGGACCAAGGCATAGCTGGAGGGAAGGAGGAGCTCAATGCAGCTGGCAGGATGGAGCGACGAGGCGCAGCCTGAGGAGTGGAGTCCAGAGGTGTAGGAAGGGCGACGACTGACCAAGGCGAAGCCGGAGGGACGAGGGAGCCTGGCAGAGCTGGTGGACTGACGGTTCACGGCGGAGATGAGGGAGGAGTGAGCCAATGCGGAGCCCAAGGGTCGAAGGGCCGAGGCGGAGTCCGTAGCTCGAAGGCTGGAGGAGCTGGCGCTGGGCGACACCCTCCAGAGGGCAACGCTGGCAGGCAGCACCTCAAAGCGAGCTCCACCTCTGGCTGCTGACTACAGCAGCGTGTGAGTAGAGGTGGAGAGGGTGGGATGGGTGTGAAGTCCCTCACAACTCTGGAGCTTGGGGCATCGGGAAATACAGGAACTAAAAATACTGTCTGGAAACAGTTGACGTGGAGATACATCTTTGCTGTCTGGAAACAGCGGAAGGGGCTTGACTTTGCTCCAGAAGACGATGAGCAACTTCCCAGTGTCCAGCGGTTGCTCATCTGCAGAGGGGGGGGTGGGCGGGACTCTCGCATGATCCGCCGAGGTCCGCCAGGACTCCCCCTTTCGGCGATTTTGCCGGCTCACGCACCTGTTCAGATGGTGTGTTGAGCTCCTCCTGCTCGGTGTAACTCCGCTCTGTCGCTCTAGATGGCGATGGCTCGTACACCGCAGGTGTCTCTCCGTCTGCGGTGGACTCTGGCAAGCGCTCCCTGCAGATGGGTGGTGTTTGGCTGGTCACTGGGTCGGGAGTGTCCACTCCAAGCGGCGAAGTTGCCCCGAGGACCATCTTCGGACACATCGTCCGGATAGCTGGTGATATTCGCTATTGACAAGTACAGTCTCGTATGGTCCTCGAGGCTGCTTTCCCCCTGCTCCAGTAGGAGGATAAGAAATTCGGGGAGGAAGATGGGGTCCATGGGAACAAGAGGGAAGAAAAAGAAAACACTGGGGCAAAAAGACAATAAAAATAAAATGGGGGAAAACACGCCGCACTTTCTGTTTTGGTCCGGTATTCTGTCACGACTGCTTTCCACAAAGGCACGAAACACGGGAGTTATCAAAACACGTAGATTTATTTACAAACAAAGCACTCACAACTGGGTCACTCATGAAGACGACTCAAAGGGATGATGATCATGGGGTGAAGACAACATGACATGACGTACACTCAATACTGGACAACGAAGGAAACAAACTCAGGGGTATAAATACACATGGGCTAATGAAAGTGATAATACACAGGAGGGGAACACAGGTGAAACTAATGAACATTAGGAAACGGCAGGAAATAGAATAAAGGAGCACATGATCACAACACAGAACAGACACCTGACAGCAAGCAGAAATGTAACTTCATCTTTTCAATTCATCTTTATTTCTCTAGCGCTTTTACAATGTAGATTGTGTCAAAGCAGCTTAACATAGAAGATTATAGTAAATTGAAACAGTGTCAGTCCAGCTTTCAGAGTTTAAGTTCAGTTTAGTTCAGTTCAGTGTGGTTTAATTTTAGTAACTGTAATAGAAATTAGGGATAAAACTTATAAGGTATTATAGCCTACTGTACTTTTCACTCTTCAAATAAATGTCACTTTCAATCCCATTTTATCATGGTAACTACAAAGAATTGAACTAGTCTCTGCTGTCTTCCACATTGTTAATGAGATTTTTGAGAGCAGACAATTCGCACTTGAGCAGGCAGTGTTTTGAGAGCAAAATTTTGAATGTTTTGTGCACAAACAGCGAATATTTCAGAGCTCGCGAGCAGTTTTGTGCCCGAAAAGAGGAAAGTGCTGTTATAGGGGGTTTTGGTATTATTCACCGGGGTGTAGTTGTTCAGGTGTGAGATGGATTTTTAGTTGTCATTTGAAGGATACTAGTGTATCCTACACTGTAAATAATTGCTGTTAAAAAACGGTCAGATTCTACAGTAAAATACTGTTTTCTCACTAAAACAGTAATATTCTGTTAAAAACATTGTATTCTGGGTAATATTTTTGTTTTCGAGAAAGTAACCAACAGCAGTAAACTGTGAATTAACAGAGCTCAGAGTCGACATTTGAAGTCTGTGTTTGAAATCACACTTTGTGACCTTGTTCACTATTATGTACACTAGTTCACTAATATAGTTCACTTGACAGAGTTAATGAGCACAAATGAGTGAATTCACACACTGATGAACACCTGCTGTTAATAATCACAATGACTGAAGGAAAGAGAAACAATAAACACAAACAGACTTCAGTTACAGCATTAAATAACATCAACCAAAATAAAACACTTTCAGTCTCAGCAGAGGATCATTAAACAACAGCAGATACACTTATTACTGACTGCTTTGACTTCCATACCATTCTTTTTGAAAATCAACAGAAATTTAGGGGTTTTTTTTGTGTGTCACCGTAATGGAGTAAGGGGCTGGTTTTATTGGGCTCTTCACCCTTGAATTCTAAAATTTAGACTCTCCAGCTGCTATAACACAGAGTTTGTGAAACACTTATACTATAGCAATAAAGCTGAATAGTCAATAAATCTAGTTTTGTTCTGATAAATGTTTTTATAAAGGTCTGAATGACTGGCCTCATGCAATAGTTTTTATGCTTAGTTGCAGATATTATTTTGTTAATGAGAAGTGGAAACAGGAAAGAAAGCTAATTATTTTACAGAGTTAAGATATAACATACAAAAACAGTTCAGTTATCACAAAGACACACTCAGATCTCATGAATCAGACCTTGTAGCTCAACAATGGTAACAATTAAAATGTTTCATGCTGCAATGCATGCTGGGTGTGACACAGTACAAAAATCCCAGCATGCATTGCGGCATGAATCAATTATGTAATATAATGGTCTAACAGTTTTCTTTATTTGCTTTTGATTCTGCTGTTGTTTATTTTTAGACTTTCAGTAGCCTATTAATACCCAGTTTGTGATGTTTTTGAGTTAAACTGTTAATTTTGTTACTTGTCACCGTTGTTAAGGTTCATACGCTTATTCTTCATGTCTCTTTGAGTGCAACTTACACCATAGAGCAAAGTGTTTTTGTCCAAAATATTCTTAAAAACTTCCAGAATTCAATGCCTCATACAAGCATGTTATGTCACGTTTAACAATAGATTAAACATTGGATTAGAGCAATGAATTACATTATATTACTGTATATTATTTTAGAACAGGTGACTCACTAATAACAATATTAACTTCACCAGATCTTATTTAGTTTTTTGGCTTGCTTGCTGCATCAAAAGAGCTTTTTTATCAAAGTTCTTAAAAATTGCAGCTATCTAAATAAATGAATGTTAAAATGTAAGGGTTATAAGCCCAACTTAAGCAAACTCTATTCTCCATGATGGTGACTTAAAATGTTAACCTTTATCTCAAGAAGAACTTTAGTAGAGGCGACGCGGTGGCGCAGTGGGTAGCACGTTCGCCTCACAGCAAGAAGGTCGCTGGTTCGAGCCTCGGCTGGGTCAGTTGGCATTTCTGTGTGGAGTTTGCATGTTCTCCCCGTGTTCGCGTGGGTTTCCTCCGGGTGCTCCGGTTTCCCCCACAAGTCCAAAGACATGCGGTATAGGTGAATTGGGTAAGCTAAAAAATTGTCCGTAGTGTATGTGAGTGAATGAGTGTGTATGAATGTTTTCCAGTGATGGGTTGCAGCTGGAAGGGCATCCGCTGCATAAAAAAAACATATGCTGGATAAGTTGGTGGTTCATCCCGCTGTGGCGACCCCAGATTAATAAAGGGACTAAGCCGAAAAGAAAATGAATGAATGAATGAGAACTTTAGTAGATGTTAAACAAAAATAAATGTTTTAGTAATAGGTGTAGCTGGTGATGCTGTTTGTGGACCTGTTTAATCATTTGCTGATAATTTTAATGATTTAATCATTTGTTGCACTTCAGGTTATTTCATTACAAAGCTGTGACTGAAGTTGTAGTTTTTTGTATGTTCCGTTCTTGTTTTTTACCTTCTGTATTTCTTCATTTGTTCATCGCTAATCCTCAATTATCATTTCATTAGTCATTTAATTAATTCATTTACTTCAGGTTTGCTCCATGTTTCTTGAACACTCAGTAGTGTGGACACTTGGAAGTGTTCAATTAAAACTGAGGTATTTGCTCTGGGGTTTAAAGGGTTAAAGGTGTGAGACATAAAAACATGGTGTAAAAACATATTTTAACAGTAATATAATTTTAATTCAAACTACGGAAGTAGACTGTAAAAAAAAACAGTAAATTGCTGGCAACCCAGCTGCCAGTATGTTACCGTAAAATCAAGGGAAAAACTGTATTTTGCTGTAAAACCTAAAGCAAATTTCTTCTGTGTGTCACCCTTGTGGAGGAGAGTAGAGCCAGTGTTTGAGTCAAAGATGAACAATGAAACACTGATATCATGCTACATGGTTCTTTATTTAAAGACAGTAGCTGTTTAGTTGCTGATGCAGTAAGAATCTCTCTGTGTTAGTTCTTTACATGTATCTGTGCTGCTGTGAAATTTAAGATATTTGAGTTAAACAGAACTTTTCAAATGAACTAAAATAAGTTATCATTATAAATATGCTTATAAGCATATATAGCACATTACTTCATAAACTCACACAGCAGTTGGCCAATTTGAGGCAGTCGGTTTCAGTGAATAAAACGAGTTCACTTGAGTATTGTGTATATCAATGTAGTCCATGTATTTTTACAGCAACATACTGTAAAATACTGCAGCTGCCAGCATTTTACTGTTAATTTACAGAGCAACAGCTAGATGCTGTTAATTTAACAGTAACTTGCTGGCAACCATGCTGCCAGTTACTTACTGTTTTTTTAACGGGACAATTTTTAACAGTGTAGGAAGATCATAGGAAGATCATTTTGGAAGGTTTTGGAAAGTGACTTATAGCCTCTCTGCGATGGCACCACAAGGCGGTGCTCACACCGCAGGCTCCTGGAGGGGACCTTTAGGAGCAGGTGGAGGTAAGAGGGTGCAGTGCCAGTGGCTGTCCTGAAAGCAAGCATCAGTGATTTAAACTTGATCCAAGCTTCAACCGGTAACCAATGCAGAGAGATAAAAAGAGGTGTTGAAGTTCAGTTTTTGCCAGGTTAAGCAGTAGGTGATGGTCATTTATCCAAGCCGAGATATCCTCCAGGTAGTGCGAGATTCTTACAACTACCATGGGGTCATATGGATGAAATGAAAGATAGATCTGTGTGTCATCAGCATAGCAAGAAATACCATGCAATTGGATGATGGCTCCCAGTGATGTGGTGTAAATAGAGAATAGTAGGGGACCTAGAACAGATCCCTGAGGCCAGCTGATGAGCTTTGGATACCTCTCCTCTCCAGGCAACTCTGAATGATCTGCGGGTGAGGTAAGACTCCAACCAGCATAGCGGGGTTCCAGTGATGCCCATTGAGGAGAGGGTGGACAGTAAAATCTGGTAATTCACTGTATCAAAACCAGCAGACAGGTCATGTAAAAAAAGAATGGATGATTTAGAACCTGCTTTGGCAATCCGCAGGGCTTCAGTGACTGAAAGTAGTGTAGTCTCAGTGGACCGTCCACATTTGAAGCCTGATTGCTTTGCATCCAGCAGATTATTGTGAAATAAAAATGTAGAAATTTGGTTAAAAACAATTCTTTCCAGTGTTTTGCCAATGAAAGGAAGGAAAGAAACTGGTCTGTAATTTTCAACCAGTGATGGTTTTTTGAGCGACGGGGTTACCCGAGCCTGCTTAAATGTATTTGGGAATTCGCCAGTGCGGAGTGAAGTGTTAATGATGTGTGTTAGAGCTGGTAAAATGGTCAGGTAAATGTCCTACAGTATGTGTGAGGGGATTGGGTCCAGAGGGCAGATTGTGGGATTGGAGGGGAGGAGAAATTTGGATTTTGATGGAGGATTAGGATGTATGTGTTGGAAAACACATTGCTGATTTGAGTGGTATTTTGTGTAAAAAATGAGCCAAAATCATCAGCTGATAAGGAAGTGATGGGAGGTGGTGGAGGAGGGCAGAGCAGAGAATTGAATGTCCTGAATAATGTGCGGGTGTCTGAAGTGTTGTTAATTTTGTTACAAAACATAGGGTTTTGGCCGAATTGAGTTGGGTGGCAAATTATGCCTGCTGGGTTTGGTGGGGTTGAGCTCCCTCAGAACATCAGACAGCCAGGGGTTAGAGGGAGTAGGGTGCATTGACCTGGTGGAGACGGGACAGATCTCAGCTAAGCAGGATGTTAAAGTGGAACAGAGTGTTTCTGTTGCACTGTTAACATCAAGTTGTGAGAACTGGGTGTTTGAGGGAAGCGAGGATGAGACAGTGGAAGAGAAATGTGTGGAGACCAGAGAGCGCAGATTGCGTATAAAAGAGACTGGTTGGGAGGGAGGCTGTGTGATTGTGGGAAGCATTAAGTCAAAGGTAATTCTGAAGCGGTCAGAAGTTTGCAATGGCTTAACTGTGACTTTATCTGAAGAGCAATGTCTTGTGTAGATAAGGTCTAGTTGATTGCCTGATTTTTGTGTGCTTGTGGTGGCAAGCTGGTTGAGGCTGAATGATGTCATGAGAAGTGCTGCTTTGCTGTTTCCGTTGCTCTCTTGCCAAGTGTAGCTGTACACTTGTAGCTGTGTAGCTTAGCTTGCCTGCTCTGCTTGAAGTTAGGTTTTTATTCTAAATGTAATTACTAGTCATTGCGATCAAACTCTGCCAATCAAATTAAATACTAACTCCATAAATATGAAATACTACCACTGTGAGCACATTGTGTTAGCATTGCAGCTAACATATTTCAACAGTCCAGTTTTCCTATTGCTTATTTTATACACATGCTCCAGCTTCCTTTAACTCATCAGATTCCAGAGGTAAGTCAGAATCTACTTCAACTAACGGTGAGTAAAAATGGCTTCTCCTGTTCTTCTCATATGCATTTCCTGCCACATGATTAGTGTATCTCTCTCTGTCAGCAGTAAGGGCTTTACATGTGAAAAATGTAGGGAAATAGTCAGGCTGACAGAGAAGACCTCATAATTAGAGAAACACATTTAAACTTTAATTGAGGATAGTAAGAGTGCTAGGTCTCTAGATAAGGTTTTCGATGTGACTAGCCTAGCATGCCCTGCACATTGTTCTACTCTGGTTGTTGCATCTTTGCAGCGAGACGGCTGGGTTACTGTGAGAGCATCTAGAGGTGGGAGAAAACAATGTATGTCCATTCCAACAACAAACAGGTTTAGCCCCCTCATTGATGCACCCACTGAGAAACCTGATGAAAGTGCCCTAGTAATTGGTGACTCCATAATACAGAACAAATAGAGACACCAGCCACCATAATCAAATGTCTGACGGGAGCCAGAGAGCCTGACATCATGTAAAATTTATAAGTGCTGGCTAAATCTAAACACAAGTTCAGTAAGATCGTTATCCACTGTGGTGCTAATGATGTTCAGCTACGTCAGGCAGAGATAACTGAAAGTAATGTTAAAGAGGTGCGATCTTGCGATCACCACACAAGACGATGTCAGACACTGTATGTAATATGCTCTGGTCCCCTTTTCGTGGTGACAAGTTCCACAGCCGACTCTCATCACTCAATGGCTGGGTGTCTAAGTGTTGCCCACTGAATAACATGTTTTGTAGACAATTGGCCAAGTTTCTAGGGTAGACCTGACCTGTTGAAGAGAGATGGTCTTCATCCCACCCGGCCTGGGGCAGCTCTCCTCTCTAGTAATCTGGCCTATAGTCTTAGTGTTAGCACTTGACTAACTGGGACCCAGGTCAGGGAGCCAATAGGCTGGCTAAACCAACTGTCTGCTAGCCTCCACAGTTTACCAAACTCAGATAATCTGCAGCACATAGAGCCACCTAGATATTATAACATAGAGCCTGTGTCTGTTCCCCAAACCTCTAAATATAAAAAAAACTCCCAAACCCTTTCAAAGGTAACAATCTAATTGATGTTCATCAAATAAAAAATAAAGGAAAATAAAAGATATAACTCAGATTATTGAACAGTAGATCACTCTCCTCTAAAACTCTTTTTGTTAATGATTTGATAAAATAATTTGATCTTAAGCTAGATGCACGCACTTTGTCTAACAGAAACCTGGCTAAAACCAGACGATTACATGACCCTTATTGAGTCTTCACCTGAAAGATATCATTATAAACACGAGCCTCATCTTAAAGGGAAAGGTGGAGGCGTTGGTATAATATATAGTAATATTTTTAGTGTCACTCAGTGATCTGACTTCAAATATATTTCATTTGACGTAATAGTGTTGTATATTTCAGTGTGCAATATAAACAATAAATTTAAATTTATATTGGCAACTGTATATAGGCCTCAAGGGCACCACACTGACTTTACAAAGGAATTTGCTGATTTCTTGTCCGAAATAGTTCTGGCCACAGATAAAGTTTTAATTGTTGGTGATTTTAATATTCATATAGATAATGAAAAAGATGCTTTAAGTCTGGTCTTCTTAGACATATTAGCCTCTGTTGCCTCAGCATGTCTCAGGGCCTACTCATCGGCATAATCATACCTTAGACGTAATATTATCACATGTAGACTATTAATGGATAAACTCCAAACTTTTTCAGCAGTAGGCGAGGAAAAACTGTCTAAACTAAAAAATTCCTCTAATAAAAAACAACGTCTATGTTAGATCAAATACTGACCAAATTCTTAAAACAATTGTTTTCAGAAGTTTCTGAAGCTGTTCTTAACATTTTAAATTCATCCCTACTTCTAGGATATGTGCCTAAAACCTTTAAACTAGCTGTCATTAAACCTCTTATTAAAAAAACACAGCTTGATCCCAGAGAATTTGTAAATTATAGACCCATTTCAAACCTGCCTTTTCTATACTAGAAAAAGTTGTATCTGCTCAACTATGTTCCTTCCTACAGAGAAACAATATTTGTGAAAAATTCCAATCTGGATTTAGAGCATTTCATAGCACAGAAACATCACTCCTAAGAGTTACAAATGACCTGCTCCTGTTGCATTTCTCTTTTAGTGTTATTGGACCTCAGTGCTGCATTTGATACAATCGATCATAATATTCTCCTTGATAGCCTTGAATATTATGTTGGTAAATTATCTTGGTCCCTTACTTTTCACACTATATATACAATCGCTAGGTGGTATCATTAAAAAACATGGAGTTAGTTTCCACTGTTATGCCGATGATACACAAATTTATATGTTCTTTCAACCTGATAATTTGTACAATTCACAAAAATTAACAGATTTTATCGCTGATATAAAAGATTGGATGACTAAAAACTTCTTATTACTAAATTCAGACAAAACTGAGGTCCTGCTTATTGGACCCAAAAACCTCACATGCAAAAACCTAGAACACTGTCTAACCCTTGATAGATTCTCAGTTCAGTCCTCATCTTCGGTCAGAAAATTGGGGGTGATTTTTGATAGCAACCTGTCGTTTGAAGGCCAGATTTCAAGCATCTGTAAAACTGCATTTTTTCATCTTAAAAATGTTGCCAAACTTTGACATATGCTATTATTTTCTAATGCGGGAAAGCTTATTCATGCTTTCATGACCTCTCAGTTAGACTATTGTAATGCATTACTAGGTGGTTGCCCTGTAGGCCTAATTAACAAATGTCAGTTGGTTCAAAATGCAACTGCTAGAGTGCTTTCTAGAAATAAGAAATATGATCATATTACTCCAGTTCTTTCATCATTGCATTGGCTCCCTATTAAACATCATATAAATTTTAAAATCTTATTGACTACCTACAAAGCCCTAAATTACTTAGCTCACCAGTATTTGAGGTAGCTCCTGGTGTATTACAGCCCCTCAAGTCCACTACGCTCAATTTTGGACAACTGATTATTCCTAGAATATCAAAATCGACTGTAGGCAGTAGTTCCTTCTCATATCTGGCAACCAAACTCTAAAACACCCAAAGGAACAGCCTTCCTAGCACAGTTTGGGAGGCAGACACACTCTGTCAGTTTAAAACTAGACTAAATACACATCTCTTCAATAGTGTCTGGATGCAGCCTTTATGATGCAAGCTGAGATTGCATCTCTCAGAGATGCAATGTCAGACCCAATGCACTAAATAGAGCTGATGATGTCACTGTGAGGGGTAGGGTTAGGTGAGCCCATTAAAAAGCATTGTATGCAGCTCAGATTGCAGTGCAGCCAGACCCCTCTTCATCTCTTTGCATTAGCATACATGTATAAATGTATAACTTTTGAAATCCAAATCCTCTAAAGGATAAATTGATTAATTAAAGCAACCGGAGCCGGGAACACTTCCCAAAAAGACATTATAAATTGAACAGCATCTACAGTTAGGTTAGTCTGTTTTTCCTTATCCTGAGATCTACATAATCCTGGACCTGACCTGTATCCTGAGCAGGTGCTGTGGTGATTATGGAGGAGTGGAGAGCAGGAGATTGATTCCTGAAAGACACCAGTGACAGACGAGTCTCCGCATTGAGCCCATGAGGCTAGCCTGAACACTCAGAATTATAGATTATTCTTATGCTAAAAATCATTATATCAGTTATTTTCTCATTATTCTTACATTTATTCATTATATCTCATTAGCTGTATCTTGGCCAATTTTATTCATATCCTAACAAAGTACACATCACTGTACATATTTAATTTTTAAAATATACAGTGTGGAAAAAGTGAATGAAATTTGATAAATTGATTAAATTTCCATTAGACCAGTATTTTTAATAGGCTAAACTCTTTAATTAGTTTGCAACTTGTTTCAACACAATTTCAAGATCATTTGCAATTCATAAATGTCACATCAGAAAGAGAGGCACACATTTTCATGCGCAAGGTTTCTCTGAATCTCAATTACGCACTTTTGCGAAATGATCTTACAACAAATTTAGAATGGTATCTGCGTCACATTTTAGAATTAGGCAAAAGTTATTTACGACATTTGAGTAATTTTTTAACATCATTACTGATGTCCATCTTGAGACAAAACAAAGGCACTGATTTATTTTAAGATCAGCTGGTCTAAATTTCTTTCAGTTGAGACAACTCAGACTTAATCTGGGACTTTTTTAAAAGCAGTTTAAAAGCTGTCTATGATATGGGGGTTACAGTTGTTAATTGAGTATTTGAGAACATATGAAGATCAGCTTGATTACATAACTTTTTTGTTCTGTCTTCTGAATGCATTTTGATTGTTTGCATGCATATACAAATAGCTAAATACTTGTAAGGAGACAATCTGTCATCTTCAATGACCACTCAGATGAGGATTGAATAATTAATTACTTTACTCGAGTGTAGTCATATAGTGGTTGCAATCTTCGTAACATTTTTTTTGTAAAACTCCAAAATAAATACAAAGATGATACTTAAGCAAAATTAACAAAATATAATAATTCGTTTTACAATGTATACATTTGGAAATTACTTAAGTCATGACAATCTTTGGCATGTGTGATCGTTTGCAAAGAGACACTAAAGTATGCTTCAAAGACCTTTACAAAATACGAACACGTCTTCACAAAATATTAACACAAAGTACATAAAAACAAATATAAACAATAACTTACAAGCAACATTTCTTAGGGGTATCCCACAACAGAAACTGAATCAAAGAACACACGATCTCCCTGGCGGCCAAGCATGATGTAGTGATTATAGCGAATAAAGTTTTGCCAAACTGAGTATTAATATAAAACTATGGCAAGCACCGCCCTCCAGGGGTTAGAAATGGTAACGTTATACATGGCATAACACTTTTGGTGCTTAATGGGAGTGGGCAAAGCTAAAGATTGCACCTTGCTTGCTGCAATTCTCTGATTAGTAGAATTTCGTAACGGTTACTAAAGTAACCCTCGTTCCCCGAGGGGGGGAACGGAAATGCTATGTGGAAACTTCCACTATGGGGATTTCGTCAGAAAGCCAATCATTCTGAAGAGTAATTAAACGGGCCAATGAAATGCCAATGAGTTGGCGGTGTCAGCGTGCACAGCTGGCAGCAATCATAATCAGCTTGTGAATAAGAATGCCCGCTGTGCCACACAACCACACCTTTTCTAGCTGAAGAAGCCGAACTACAGCTGTCAGCTAAGGCGCAATCCCTGTGGCGAAGGAACATAGCATTTCCGTTCCCCCCCTCAGGGAACGAGGGTTACTTTAGTAACCGTTACGTTCCCCAGCGGGAGGGGAACTACAATGCTATGTGGAAACTTCCACTATGGGGAAATCTATGGAAAACGCCACAGTGATTGAACCTTACCACGTCGCTGGTGAGAGGTTTGCCAGGCTCCGGCGTGAGCGCACCATCATCACCAGAGACGCAGCCCACCAACGTGTCCCCTGGCCCTAACTTACCTTACTTACCTGTGAAGCACTTAAAGGCTTATTTATATTTTTTGGGGAGTCGTAAAAAATACACCTAGTTAAGATACTAGGAATTTTAAATTACGACAGTACGTTGGGAAGCGTGCAGTCCCGATAGGGAGGACGCTGCGGAGGCCACCTGCTGCCCAATGGGGAGACCTGGTGGCAGGAAGACATATGGACTAACCCTGAAAAGGGGGAGAACACATATGAAGGATGGTTAGCGGGGAGGGAAGACACGGGCCCGCCTAAGAGGAGGAACTACACCGTGGCTGAATGAAGCATATGGGATCGCCAGCGGGGATCGCGCATAGCAGGCACCTATACCCAGAACGCGGGCTGACCAAGTGGGCATGCCAACTACGAAATGGGCCAGGCACCTGACTCCTCCGCTGAGTCAGATGCTGGGGGCCTCGGAGGAACTCTGCAGGGTTCGCCAAATGGGGAACTCAACTGAACAGAGTGAATAAGCACACGAATCTCTGTGTTTAGAGAGAAAGGCGCAGCAAGCGTGTTTCAACACCGTACTGAATTTCCTCATTCACTGGCGTATCCAGCACACGTGAGGAAAATCAGCCCACTCAAAGATTATAGAATCTTTACGAATGTATTAGGTGTCGCCCAGCCCGCAGCTCTACAGATGTCTGTTAGAGAGGCTTACGCTCAAGAGAAGGCGATACTCTTAGTCGAGTGCGCTCTCACTCCCGGGGTACGGGGCTCACCCTGGCATAGAAAAGCGAGGGAGATGGCATCCACTATCCAGTGGGCCAACCTCAGAATGGATATGGCACTTCCCGTCTGCCGATCATAACAGAAAAGGAGCTGCTTAGAGTCGTAAGCTCTAATGCGGTCACAAGCGCCGAGCGCGAACAGGACACAGCAAGAAAGGGGCTGGGTCTGCCTCCTCCGTGGGCAGCGCTTGCAGGTTCACTACATAGTCTAAAGAAGCGCTGTAGGAACCTCGGGCAGTTAACCCTAACCCTAACCTAACTGCCGTGAGAGCGCATCGGCTGCACAGTTGAGTTCGCCGGGGGAAAAAAATGGCACGCAGCGATTCCGCCGTGAATGACTCCGGAGGAGCAGACGGCGAGCGAGCTGAGACATGCGGCGAGAGCGGATACCCCCTGTGCGGTTGATATACGCCATCGTCGCCGTGCTGTCCGTCCTGACCAGCACGTGTTTCCCCTCTAGCACCGGTAAAAACAGTGCAGCGTGAGATACACTGCCAACAGCTCCAGGCAATTAATATGCCAATGCAACCAGGTTCCTTCCACGGACCCCCAGCTGCATGCCCGCAACACATGGCCCCCCAGCGCGTACTGGAAGCATCCGTCGAAACGACGACATGCCTGGACACTTGTTCTAGAGGCACACAGGCCTGTAGAAACGCAGGGTCCGTCCAGAGGCTGAGGGCACGGCGACACAGCGGAGTGACAGTCACCCGGTGCGTGCCCGCGTGCCATGCGCGTCTAGGGACCTGATCGGGAAGCCAATGCTGAAGCGGTCTCATATGGAACAGCCCGAGTGGCGTGAAGCGGCCACGGATGCCATATGCCCCAGGAGCCTCTGAAATGATATCAGTGGGACCACAGTTTTCCTGTCGAACTCTCTCAGACAGGTCAGCATCAGCCCAGCGCGCTCTCGAGGGAGGCGCGCCGTCATGGTGATCAAGTCCAGCTCCAACCCGAGAAAAAAGATGCTCTGCACGGGGGCGAGCCTACTCCTTTCTCGGTTGACCCGAAACCCCAACAGGTCGAGGTGCCGGAGCACCCAGTCCCTGTACATAATCAATTGATCCCGCGAGTGAGCTAAAAAGCCAGTCATCGAGATAATGGAGTATGCAGATGCCCGCGAGCCGAAGGGGCATTAGGGCATCCTCCGCGAGATTCGTGAAAACCCGCGGAGACAGGGAGAGCCAGAAAGGGAGGACTTTGTACTATCATGCTCGACCCTCGCACGCAAACCACAGCCGGTGGCGTGGGAAAATGGAGAATGAATATACGTGTCCTTCAGGTCTATCGCTGCAGACCAATCCTGAGGACGGACGCACCGGGGGATGTGCTTCTGCATGAGCATTCTGAGCGGCTGCTTGTAAGGCAGCGGGTCAAAATGCGCAGAACTAGGATTGGTCATAACCCACTGCTCTTTTAGGGTACGATGAAGTACAGACTAAAAAGCCCATACCTCATCTCGGCTGGAGGGACCGGCTTGATTGCATCCTTCGCCAGGAGGACAGCAAACTCCTCGCACAAGAGAGGGGCGGACACAGGGCTGACACCTGGTGTAATACACGCCCGTGAACTTGGGGGACCGTTTAGCGAACTGAATCGCATAGCCGAGTCTGATTGTCCGAATGAGCCATCGCGACGGGCTGGGCAGCGCTAACCAGGCTGGCAGAGCCCACGCAAGTGACATCATCGGTGCAATCACTGACGCACCAGCGTTGGGGCAGCACGGGATGGGAGAGCTCACCCCGGGAGGCATGCGTCCCAAGGAAGAGCGGAAGTTTAAGAGGTTTAATCTTAACTTCGTCCCAAGAGCCCGCAGGGCGGCTAGGAGTGCGAGAGAAAGGAGCCCGTCCTCTGGCACTCACAGAGCCTGTGGCGAAGAGCACCGATCCTGCGAGCTGGAAGGCATAGCGTCCCATACTGGCAGTGTTCGGGCTATCACACCCAGAGAGAGGAAAAAATTGCTCTTAAAAAATTTAGTAGCCATACGGCCTTTTTGTTAATGATATGGGTGTCCCTGGCCCTCCGCCAGGGAAAGAGCAAACATCCTTTTCTCCGAGTGGCCCGTCTCAGGGACGCTTCGCGGTCCGTACTGGACTTAGCGGCGCCCTGAGGCGGGGGGCGGTGATCGTCTGTGAGGTGCTCAACGCTGCCGCTTAACCAGTTGAACGGACAGGGCGGCGGAGCAGATTTTGGAGCCACAGACGAGCGCCCTCGGCGAGAAGCAGCCAAAGTGGACGAATCGACGGGGAGAGCGGTTTTTGAGCCCGCCGATCGCACTTGACTACTCTTTCACCGAAGTGAATTCCTGGGTGAACTCACCCCGGTGTCGCCGAACAGGCCAGCCTGGGATATGGGTGTGTTAAGAAAGCGAACTTTGTCAACGACACGCATATTTGCCAGGTTTAGCCAGAGGTGGCGTTCCTGGACCACTAGTGTGGTCATCGTCCTTCCCAGGGCACTCGCAGCCGACCTGGTGTTTTTAGAGCAAAGTCGGTTGCAGTGCGTAGTGCATGAAGCCTGGGTCGGAACCTTCCTCGTGCCGCTGCGCCAGCGCTTGGACTAGCCATAGCAAGCAAAACGGAAGCAGCCTGGCCCGCAGCAGTGTAGGCTCTGGCCCTGAGGGACGCAGACAACCTACACGCTTTGGACGGGAGCCGAGGCTAACCACGCCAGGAAGGGGCACCACGCGGGCAAGATTGACCGCGCTAGCACACTCGACCTGGGGTTTTGCCTCGTACCCCCTGGCTGCTCCGTCATCGAGGAAGGTGAGGCCGGAGCGCACGCAGACCGGGCAGAAAAAGGTGCCCTCAGCGCTGCGTGAACTTACTGTGCACCTCCGGGAAGAAGGGGACGGGAGGCTTAGAGGGTTTCCCCTTCTTATCCTCCACGTAACACCCGTCTAATCGGTCCGGCGACGAAGCTGGGGGACAAGCCATCTCCAGCCTCGTCGCCGAAGCAGCCCGGGTTAGCACGGCCATCATATCAGATGCCATATCCGGAGCCTCGCTTACCACCCCTGAGGGAGGAAGCGGGTCCGAATTGTCATCGGAAAATGACAGCCCACCCTCCGATGCAGCGATGGACATCCGGTCCTCGGTGTCATTGAGTGAGAGGGCGACCCTCCCGAAGGATGGTGCGCTTCTCTCACTCGAAGTTTGGATGGAGCGCGCTGAGGAATGGGAGGTCCGCAAGCCCGAGGGCGGCAGATTGACCCCCACTGTGACCCTCAGATCTGCCCGAGTGCCAACCGCTATTTGCGGGGGACAACAGGGGTGGTTCGCCCTTTTGCAAGAGCGAACCGCGATCTTAGCTGCGCAACAGACATGCCATCGCAGTGATGGCATGCGCTGCCCGCGAGCACCGCATTAACATGCTGGTCCCCCAGACATGCAATACAGTGCTCGTGCCCATCATCCGTGGACAGGAAACCACCGCATCCAGAAACGCACGGTCGGAGCGACGTCTTTAAAAAGATGCGCTGCCCGACCGTGTTGCTCTTTTAGGAAATTTGCTTAAATTTATACGCACCGCTCTTGAAGTACCGGTCCAGCGAAACGCCCAGGGACAGGAGAAACCCAGCTCGACCACCGCTGCTCGCGTTGTTGCTCGCGCTGGAACCGGGAGAAATCAGCCTCTCAGAAGACGGCAGCTTTCTCTCACTCTCTCTCTCTCTCTCGTACAAAGTCGGAGGATGACAGCAAAACGTCTCTTTCAGACTGCACATGAGGCTTCTGAAAGCGAAAAGGTGTGGTTGTGTGGCACAGCGGGCATTCTTATTCACAAGCTGATTATGATTGCTGCCAGCTGTGCACGCTGACACCGCCAACTCATTGGCATTTCATTGGCCCGTTTAATTACTCTTCAGAATGATTGGCTTTCTGACGAAATCCCCATAGTGGAAGTTTCCACATAGCATTGTAGTTCCCCTCCCGCTGGGGAACTTGCATAGCATCATGGGTAATGCATTTTTTTTTCTGTGTGAATGCTGTTCCTGTTTTACAAATAACTTGAATTAATGTGAACAGATGGGATCAACAGAAACATGTACAATAGATTAACAACTAAGCTTAAAACCAGTTTTAAACCAGTTATTACTCAAATACGGTGTTCCTATCTAGAAAATTAACAGATTTTTGACTTTTTGTTGTGCATTATTTCATCCATGGTAAAAAAAAACAAATAAAAGAAGAGTATGCACATTGTGAATGCATACTGAAAGTGAATTATGAATAATTTATAACAGTTAAACAGCTCTGTGTAATATTTTTAACAAAATGATTTTGTAATGCCACACCAAAAATCTAGAACAATATTTCTAACATCAAACAATTTAAAATAACTTTGCCTAGATTTCAATCAAAGTCACTTCATAGTAATTAAATCTGTTGAAACGTGAATACCACAGACGATTACCAACAGACACATGCTGCCCTGACCTCTGTCCGCTCCATGATCTGAGGAATCCATCAAACATTCCATAAAATAAATCTTTCACGATCAATCTTTAGGGAATACACATGGAAACAAGACTTTGCACACTGAGCTCAGGAGAGGATGTGTGCAAAAGCTGTGCTGAGTTTGACAAATGACTGCACGCATTTAACATAACATTTGACCCTCCAGATGGAGGACCAGCATCATTATGGTAATGATGAGTTGCACAAACACATTTGCACTCAAATACATGCAGTATGTACACAGAGAGAGAGAGAGAGAGAGAGAGAGGGAGAGACAGACACACATGGATGTCCGAACATCGTAAATTTGGCAGAAGAAAAAGGTACTATTAGGACAGCCGTGAAACCGTCTTTTAAACACAGCTGCTGTTTTATAGACAGTACAAGAGTGAACAGGAAGTACTATGAAATGTATTTAAGATGTGAGAGATTGCAACCTTTTTTCCACTTCTACTCAAAATTTGTCATTACCTAAAATATCTGCAAATAGTGGTCTGTTATATTAACAACAGATTGATTTCTTCGATAACAATAATAAAACAACATTTAGTTAAGTGTGCATTTTTTTCTGTGCTTGTTGATTTATCTCTGTTAAGAAATAAATATAAGACTAACACACCTGAAGGTGGGGACATGTCTTAATGAGTGATCCGCTAAATAATTTGTACAAATTATTTACTCAGAACAGAAAATTCCTTTGAAAATGAAGCAAGTGACTGTTTTATGAATAGATCAATGAACCACTGATCAATGATTAATCTAAAAACATTCATTCAGACTCTGAGACACACATAGATGTTTTGCTTCAGCTTTGTTTTTGTTTTGTTTTTTGTGAAACCTAATAAAATGTACTTCAACATATTTGACTGCAGTTCCCCTTCAGGGGAACTTCGACGTGTGTCCTCACACTTTGGGAGTTTGCCAGACGACCAATCACTCTGAAGAGTAAGAAAATGGGCCAATGAATGATCTACTAATATACTCTACTTATGATTAATCACCGGCACCTGCGGAGCTGAGCTCTGCATGCACCAGCGCATGTGGAGCGAGCAGTTAGAATTTTCGCTTCAGAGCCTCAGCAGCAGATCTGAGGATCACAGTGGGGGTTTATCCATCGCCTCCGGGCCCAACCCCCCACTCCTTCCACAGCGCGCCCTATCCAAGCTTCGAGCGGTTGTGTCGGTTCATCCCCCGGAAAGCCCGCGTTTCTGCTTGATGACACCGGAGATCAGACGCCCATCGCGACATCGGAGGGCAAGCTAGCTGTCATGTTCAGATTGCAGACTGGTTAGCTCTGCTCAGCCTGTTGTAGTAGCTCATTCGGACGGTCAGACTCGGCTATGCGATTCAATTCGCTGTCGGCCTCCCGAGTTTACGGGTGTGTATTTAAAACGGTCATCGCCATGCCACCCCTGTCTCATGCGAAGAGATTATTGTCCTCCTGGTGAAGGATACAATCGAGTCGTCCCTCCAGCCGAGATGGAGAGCAGGTTTTATGCCTGCACTTCATCATACCCACAGAGTGGTGGGTTGTAACCAATCTTATCTGCGCGTTTTGATCTGTTATCCTTTCAGGATGCGGGTCAAGATGCTCATGTAGAAATGCATCCCCCAGTGCGTCCGTCTGTGGGATTGGTGGCAGCTATAGACCTGAAGGATGCTCACTCCATGTCTCGCTCTCTCCCTCCTCATACCGTTTTTTCCGGTGTGCGTTGGGGGCCGAGCATGGCAGTACAGGGTCCTTCCCTTTGGGCTGTCCCTGTTTCCATGCGTGGAGGATGTTCAGTGACTATTCGGCGCACAAGCATCTACATTTTTTGGCTATTCACTGATTGCCTTATTTTTGTGGTCTTTGAACTAGTCGATTATGCACAGGGACCTGGTACTTCGGCACCTCGACCTGTTGGGGTTTCGGATCAACCAAAAAAGAGCAAGATCTCCCTCGGGCAGAGTTTCTCTTATCTCGGGATGGAGCTGGACTTGGTCTCCATTACGGTGCGCTTTACTAAGAGCGCACTGGGCTAGTGCTGCCCTGT
Organism: Danio jaintianensis; assembly: GCA_903798115.1. NCBI lineage: Eukaryota > Metazoa > Chordata > Actinopteri > Cypriniformes > Danionidae > Danio > Danio jaintianensis. The sequence goes on from CAIGQV010016781.1 coordinate 134,929, forward strand.
CCGATACAATTCGACAGATTACAGTGGTCTCACTGAAGTTTTTCAGAGGCTCCTGGGGCATATGTAATTTGTAGCTGCTATCACGCCACTCAAATTGTTCATATGAGACCACTTCAGCGCTGACTTTGCCATCAGGTGCCCAGATGGGCATGGCACGCGGAGACGAACCGGGTGACCATCACCCGGCTGTGTCGCCGCACCTTCAGTCCCTGGATGGACCTTGCCTTCTATGGACCTGGGTGTCCTTAGAACAAGTGTCCAGTCATGCTGTCACTCTGACAGATGCTTTCAGTACGGGCTAGGGGGCTGTCTGTATTGAGCATGCAGCTGCAGGTTCGTAAACCGGACTTCGGTTGCATTGGCATTTCAATTACATGGAGCTGTCCCTACCGGTGCAGGAGCGAAAACATGTATTGGTTAGGACAGTCAGCATGGCTGCGATAGCGTAGATCAACCGTTTGGGTGATGTGTGCTCCTGCCGCATGTCTCAGATCATAGTCATACGGCTAAATCTCTGCACGCCATTCATATCTCGGACGAGCTCTACCATGCCAGCTTACACGCTGTCATGACATTTACGTTCCCGGGAGAATCGAGACTCCACCGCAGCGCGGTCCAGCTGTTATGGGCAAGCTTGAGAGAAATCTAGGTTATCCTGCTGCTTCTCCCGAGCTGCTCTTCACCAGCTGCTTTCCCTGCTCTGCACGAATGTGTTGGCTCTCAGCTGGCCCCGGGTTTATGCAACATGCGTTTTTTCTCCAGTGAGCCTGCTCGCACAGACTTTGTGCAAGGTCAGTTAGATGAGGAGCAGGTCTTGCTCGTTGCGCCTCCGTAGCCCAACCGGACCCGAGTTTCTGAACTCACAATCAAAAACCTGCAAGCGCTGCCTGTGGAGGAGGCAGACCCGGCCCTTTCATTGCTGTGTCCGCGCACTGTGCTTAATGTGACCGCACATAGAGCATACGTCTCTAAGCTGATCTTTTTCTATTATGATCGGCAGAAGGGAAGTGCCGTATCAAAGCAGAGGTTGGCCCACTTGATGCCATCGCCCTCGCTTCACTGTGCCAGGGCGAGCTGTGTCCGCCGGGAGTGAAAGCACACTTAAAAGAGCGGTGCCTCCTTTTGGGCGTGAGTAAGTGGCATCTCTCTAACAGATTCTGTAGAGCTGCGGGCTGGGCAACGCCTTACACATTCGCAAGATTTTATATAATCTTCGAGTGGAGCCCATTTCCTCCCGATTACTGGGTAACCTTGGTCAATTAGGAGGAAACTAAGCTCGGTGTCAAAAACGCTTGCTGCGCCATGCTCCCTAACCCAGAGATATGTGTGCTTATTCTGCTCTGCTAAGCGAGTTCCCTGTTTGGCGAATCCTAGAGAGTTCCACCGAGGCCCCCAGCACCCGACTCAGCGGAGGAGCCAGCACCTGATTAATGATTAATCACCGCCGCTGACATCTGCCAGCCATTTTTTTCCCCTCTCTAGGCCATCCATCCAGAATCACTTGCCTCAAGGCCATACTTCCAAGGTCATACTGCTCCAAGGCCATACTTCGATGCGTCCACTTGAAGGAGGATCTAAGCATATTCTGAGTTTGCGAATTCTCGTTTTTTCTACAACTACAGTTGCATTTATCCAGTCGGTGGGCTCTGTTACCCTTGTTATGACCCTGTGTTTCTCCATATTTTGCAGCTCTTCTTTCAGTCTGCCACATTGGGCCAGAGGTACCCTTCTTACAGGATAAACGACTGGAGTTGGAGATGAAATTTCAGATGGATTGTGAAATTTACTGGGAAACATCCATACACACTCAATCACGCTCATACACTACGACCAATTTAGTTGATTCAATTGACCTATACCGCATGTCTTTGGACTGTGGGGGAAACCGGAACACCTGGAGGAAACCCACGCGAACAAGGGGGAAACATGCAAACTCCACACAGAAATGCCAACTGACACAGCAGGGACTCGAACCAGCGACCTTCTTGCTGTGAGGCGCCAGTGCTAACCACTGTGTCACCCTTGCTTGCGTGTTGACTATGTAAAAGTTCATCAGTGTTTTTCTGTCATTGTATCTGCATGTCTTATTCTGTGTTTAGTTGTATTTGTTGCACAGGGCATGCAATATTTAAGTAAGGAGACGGACAGGGAGTACCAAAAAAAGTTTTAATCCACAATGTGCTGCCGTCTTACAGGTTAACCATCACTAGCAATCTCCTGTCTTAGTCGTAAATTAGTGTAGCAAATATTCAGTGCTTACGTGAATATTACACTGGCATGGTCAGTTTGCTCAGTAGATCACTTTGTACTTATGATGCAGAGCACTCGGGTTTGAGTTCGGTGAAGCACAGTTCCACAAAACAGGCAAAAGCAATGTAAAATCTAGATAAAACTACATGGCTGTGATGAAATTTTCTTTTAAGGGAGGTTTTAGGTCAAGTGGCTCACTAGGTAACCTGTACTCCAAATGCCTCCTTCTTGTGGATATGTCCAAGAAAGACATGTATCTAAAAAGTTCAACAAAACATACCCTAAATTAGATATTTCAGATTTAAGAAAATGTAGACAGCGCCCTCTATTCAACTTGTTATCCGTGTAATGAAACATACCCAGAACAAGGTATTTTACTTTTTCCAAAAATGTAGGCTGAGGTATCTATTTCCAATAAACCTGAGAAAACCGATTTTGACATGTCAATATGGTTGTTAAATGATTACTACTGTTATGAACACCAGTGATCAAGGTTTTGCAGATTGCTGGAGAACACTCCCTGTCATTCACCCGAACTACACATCTGCCACTGAACTGAACTACATATCCCATCATGCGCTTCACTCACACACCAGCCCCAAATCACCCCTTGATTAAGCACAAACAGTTGAAGTTGTTCAGGACTAATGATAAGGACTATACACACACACACACACGCACACACACGCACGCACGGACGCACGCACGCAACCACACATACAGACAGACATCTGTGGTGAGTCTTGTTTACTTGTAGCTAGCATTACAAAGTGGTTTTTGATTGTCTAACTGTTTTTTTTTACCTTTGTACATTGTACTGTAAATGTACATTTTGCCACCTGCCTCCACCTTTCACCTGTCTCTCCAATTACGCTTAGGACTATCTACATGTTACTGTCTGTCCCTGAATTGAAAGTTTCCTGCTTGACCTCTCTTTAATAAAAGCTGCAAATTTGATCCAACCCTTGTTGTCAACCCCAAATCATTACAACCAGTTAAAAACACTTAAACTTTGTCACACAACACTGCTTATCACTAGCTACGTTTCCATCCACCTATTTTTATGCGCATTTTGGATATGCGCATAAAAAATCGGGTGATGGAAACGCTAAGATGCGCATAAATTTTGAAAACGCGCATAAAAAATGTATGCGCATAACTGAGTAGGATAAACTTTTTATTCGATAAGAAAAGATGCGCATAAACTACGATGGAAACACTTTTACCGAACAAATTCCAGTATGCGCATTAAAAAAAGGTCATGTGATTTGGTTATAAGAGATCATGTGATGATAAAAATGTTTGTAAATGGACAAACCAGCAGGCTGACCAAATTGTAAAACATCTGAAATGTTGTTTTGGTCATTCTAAAATGCCTTAACCATTTCATTCATTCATTCATTTTCTTTTCGGCTTAGTCCCTTTATTAATCTGGGGTCGCCACAGCGGAATGAACCGCCAACTTATCCAGCATATGTTCTACGCAGCGGATGCCCTTCCAGCTGCAACCCATCTCTGGGAAACATCCATACACACTCATTCACACGTACACTACGGACAATTTTAGCTTACCCAATTCACCTATACCGCATGTCTTTGGACTTGTGGGGGAAACCGGAGCACCCGGAGGAAACCCACGCGAACACGGGGAGAACATGCAAACTCCACACAGAAACGCCAACTGACCCAGCCGAGGCTCGAATCAGCGACCTTCTTGCTGTGAGGCGAACGTGCTACCCACTGCACCACCGCGTCGCCCAACCATTTCAGTATTAGTGTTATTATAATATTAATGACCTCCAGAATTGTTAAGAGCGTCTGTGCTCCGCGTCTCACGCCTTCAAACGCCACCACGCGTTCACTGCGTGTCAGAATTGCCTTCTGAGGCGCAAGTCATTTATTAAATGAAGAAAAGATTCATGCAGCTTCTCCTACCTCAGCAAATTCCGTTTTTACTGTTGATATTTGGCGCCATTTAATCAGGAAGTGACGATTTTGTTCTCTTTGACTCGTTGGATGGAAACGCTGCTTTATTCGCTTTATTATATCTTTTATGCGATATTCCAGTTTTGCGCATAAAGTTAATTGCCATTTTTGGATGGAAACATAGCTACTGTCATTGCAAAGCACTGTCATCAGAAGACCTCGGAGGTAGGGTAATCGTTGCAAGTTTCTGTTTACAGGCACTTATAGGTTGTGTCCGGATACCCTCGTGCTTTAGTTAGTTTTAGTATAATTAATTAATTAATGGAGTAATTTAATTACCATTACATAAATATTTCATTTTTGAAACACGTTGCAGTTTTTTTGCACAAAAAAATTTACACAAAAGGCACAATATCTAACAAACAATTTCATTAAAATATCAAATAACCACTAGTGTCATTAATTTGTTGACTTATGTACCTACATTATTCCTTTTAAAGAATGTTCAAATCCAGAGAAATAAGCAATTTGAACTAGTGAGATGGAGATGCAGCGTGTGCTGTGTTCACGCTAATGACCTCACACACCCTTGATTTCTGGTTTGGTTTTATAGAAGACAGGAAAACACCAAATATGTTTGATATGTTTAATATATTGTTTGTTTGATTAGACTGCATATAGCAGCATTACAGTTTTTTTCAATTGCTTTGGCTCATTTTTCAAAACAGACTTAACATTCTCTAAACTGTAAGTGCAAATCTCAAAACTGTTTGCTGGAACTTTATTGCATGTCTACAAAATGTAGTTACTTACCCAAAACATTTCATTCATGCTTCAAAACCTAGTTATCATGTCAGTAATTTAGCCACCAAAACATAAAGTATGTTTGTAATCTTGTGAGCCACACTGCTCAAAATGATTAGTTGTTTTTTCACTATGACAGTCAACCATGGAAAACAAGGTTTAAAAACAATCTGACAATTGTTGAGAAGAGTCAATAGTACATAGAAAGCAGTCTTGCTTGTCCAAATATTGTATTGTATATTTCATTTTCTTATGTTACCACAAATAAACAACAACAAAAAAACAAAACTACAAAATATCATCCATAAAAAAAATGATTCTTGGTGGACATCCTGTCACTCTTGTTGGTCGGGCCCGAGATAACACTTCTTCCAATTGCTTTTCCACAAGCATGTTGCTGCAGTTCAGGATTGTGAATGCAGTGATTGTGATGTGGGCAATATATATATATATATATATATATATATATATACTACCAAACCTGATTGATAAATGAATAATGCAAATTGTATTGCAACTAGAGGTCATTTACCAGATTAGCAGACAATACAAACAATGCCAATATCAGATATTGATGGTGTAAACGTGCTTAAACAAATGTTTGATAATTGAATAGACTGTTTTGAGTGTGATGGTTTACATGATAAAAAATGATTGAGAAGTTGTGAAGAGTTTGACAGTTTAAATGAGAATCGACTCATCAGTTTTGATTAACAAGCCATATGCAATTAGTTTTTGTCCAAACTACAGACAATTGTACTTACTGTTTGCACACGTGTCAAAGTATTGCAATTTGCTCAAATCAATAAGAAATGCCACTCTGAAGTGAACAATGAGCTAATTGTTCAGAGATCTAAACTTATTGTTTTGAAAAATACAAATTTCAATCGAGAATTGAGCCAAATCAATTGAGAAAAACTGTAAAACAGAAGGCTAAAATGTATTTAGTATAATTAAACAGAGCTGCTTCTCCACACAATCAAGAATCATAAGTGGTCAACTGTGGCATAATAAAAGCTCTGCTGCTTTCGTGCCACGTCACACTCATCTCTCATCAGTAATTGGTTCAGTGTCCAATTTCACTTCAACCTCTTTCAGCCTTACTCTGCTTCATACTACCATCATAATAAGAATACTTTAGCTCATCAATTAACATGATTTCTGCAGGAGTACTGTAGGATGTTATGAAAACCACAACTTCCATGATTCCACACTCGGTCACGTCATCATCAAACTACACCTTTGTTTGTTGTGAATACATGTCCTCTAGTTGAGAAAATTACAAATTGCAACATAGCTGACATAATAAACATTCAAAAAACAGCACTCTTGCTTATGTAAAATTACTATATCATATATTTAAATATTAAGAAAACACACAGGCGGAATAGTGGCTCATTGGTTAGCACTATCGCCTCACAGCAAGAAGGTTGCTGGTTCGAGTCTGGGCCAGGAAGCATTTCTGTGTGCATGTTCTCCCTGTGTTGTGTGTTTCCTCTGGGTGCTCCAGTTTCCCCTACAGTCCAAAGACATGCGGTATAAGTGAATTGGATTAACTAAATTGGCCATAGTGTATGAGTGTGTGTGTATGTGAATGAGAAAGTGTATGGGTGTTTCCCAGGTTCATATGTTTAAAACATATGCCAGAGTAGTTGGCGGTTTATTCTGCTGTGGCAACTCCTGATAAATCAGGGACTAAGCTGAAGGAAAATGAATGAATGAAGAAAACACACAATCCCATTTAGAGATATTTTTTTCCATAACTTGAATAACTGGGTTCTAAAAAGCTTCATCACACAATCTTTCATTTGTTTAACTTGACATACTGAATAATTGAAATAATCATACTCCAAAGAACACTTACAGATTTCACAGGCCACATTCATGGTTTTTGTAAACAGCAAGTTCTTTGGGCCAGTCACATGATGTAATGGTTGTACAGGCTGTTGTCTTTGTCTGAGCATTCTGGCATGAGAAATCACTGGAGGTGAACTCCCCCAATAGCTCACAGCACAGCCAAATGTTTCCCAAACAAACCTGAAGACTTCCTGGACAGGCTGACAGCTAAGATCATTTTACAGCCTTTCCTCCAAACTATTTAAACAGATGGAGACAAGGGCTGCAAGTGAGCAATGTACAACATTTTTGTCTCAATCTGACCTCCTCTTGTTGTGCTTTTAGTATTATATAACAAATTTCTTGATTAAATCAGCAATGCACAACTCCTATCCAGAGCAGTTGATTTGATATGGCTTTGAGCATTGCGTTTGGTGCCAACTCTAAATTATGGGAACATTAGTTCAGTTGTTTTCACATTGTGCTGCAGCCAAATTGACCCATTGCTTTTTTGAGTAGTTAGAAGTGTTTCTGATTTTTCTGTGAGCTGTGTTACTGAATACTTCTGTTTGCTTGGGAGAATGACATTTTGAAAAGTAAAATGTACATTAAAGTAAGCTATTAATTAAAAATACACAAATGTATAAAATGATTCTTATGTTTATGCCAAAAAAACTTTTTGTTTTGCATATTTGTTTAATATTTCTGCAAATATTAGTGATCAATCAATCAATATTTCTGCATCAATCACTGAATTATGAATGAAAACAGTAGATTCATTCTGTGGCAGGAAGTGGTCTATTTCATGAATGACAGGAAAAAATAAACATGCTAGACTTCTATATTGATGTTGTGAAGCTTCACAGACAAGGCGTCATTTGCCATTGCACTACAGGAGAAGAAACAATTGACTCTAGCGTCCCAATATCATTTGCCATTTTTAAATCCCCAATGACACCCTGCATCAAGCAAATCATGCTTAAATTGGGATAACAAAATTCAATTTACAGTTTCTCAGTTCCTTCAGCTCATTGTCTACTTTTTGTAGACTACTTTTTCTGCATGCTGGATTACCTTCGATGAATTATATTTGTTTATCGAAATATTAATTTATTTTTCTTTAAATTATCTAATGTAATGTGGCATTAATTGCAGTCTTCAATTGATTCATTAACAGAACTTACTCATAAATAATGCAGTATAATTTTTTTATATTGTGGTTCATATAATCAGGTGTGATAGTCAGATAGTTACACAGATTTATTTTTTATCCCCAAAAGAGAGATTAGATTTAGATTTTTTTTTCAAGAGGAAATGCAGTCACAGGTGTCTAAATTAGACATTAAGCATTGTTAGCACCTCAACCATCTCAAAGAACCACTGAAGAACCTTTTTTTTTTAGAATGTATTGTGTATAAAAGTATTTCTTCCTCTAGAACAGCAAGTCTTCTGAATTTACCTATTCACTAAACATCAGAGAAGAAGCTGTAATTAGCAAATTCAGCCTCATAATGACAGACACTTCAGGCCCAAGGCGAATGTTTTATCAATTTGTTTCAGGAGATTTTGGCATGTTTCGTTAAGAAGCTGTTATGTTGCTAATTGATGTCTGAGTGAGGTTGAATGGCGGAATGAGGAAGTAGAAACAATGAAGTGACAACTCAATGAAAATCACATTCAGTATAATTATGCAAAGAAGATGAACTAATACAGCATAATTTAAAAGATTATTCAAATGGTGAACTGTTAAACTATCCTTTCCCATTTAAGCCAACTTATACACGTTCAACTTAGATTTGAGCGTCATATTATGGTGTTTAATATTACCACTTTTAAATTCCAAAAGAGAAGCAGTTTGTTTTAGTACTACATATCCACGAGTTTCTACCATAAAGCCACAATTAATGGACATTCACCAAAATTAAAACATTCAAACACACTGGAAAAACAATTGACAAAATGATTTGCACCTGTTAACATCATATATTTGCACTGACAAGGATTTAGCAGCAATTGATAATGTTGCAGCACTATGCCAATGCGTTTAACACCTAGTTCAATAGGATTTGAGGGTAGTAAATAAGATGCAACAGTGAATTTAGTTTAACTTGCTCTGAATATTTCAATTCTCCAACCCAAAATTCCTGATCTTTCAGCCTGCTATAGCTAGATATCCTTGAACTGTAAAATCTTGTCTCAAGTTCTTTGAGAACACATTTGTTTGTATCTCCTCTCCCTTGAGTGTCATAACATCTCAATGGCCTGTGGATTTCAGAAGTGTGACAGCATTTAATATTCTCCTAATGAACTCTCCCAAACATAGTAAGAACTAGTTGATCAAGCCTGGAGAGCCGTAAAGTTGACCAGGAATCATTTTTGTCACTTTGCATGTATTATTGCTTCACTGCTTTTTCAATTCCATGAATGAGTATTGGTAGGAAAACTTTGAACATCAGACTAATGTCTTTCCATAACCCTGGAGTTTTACACTCTTAACATTTGGCAGTTTCAGTATGACACATGGCTGTGTTTTAGTTAATGCTATGCCATATTTCCCCTCAGTTGGTGAGAATTTGATTGTTCACTGTGAAATTGCAGACAGGTTTGCCAAGCAGGAATTCTTGTTATTTCACTTTTGAGAGGAGAGCAGTGCTCGTTCCTCTTGACTTCGTCTCAATGGGTTTAACATTCATTGTGGATTTTCCTGTTTAAAAAAAGTTTCTTCAAACTTGACCTTCAGCTGTCTGCACTCATTTTAACATAATTTACCATAGCTATCAGCGAAGAAATATAAATGGCTTCATGCAGAGACCTCTGCCAGAAGGTTGACACAAGGATTCCTGTATTTGGTAAACTATCAGTCTTCTAAGTTACTTGAAAGTGAGAGGAATGCAAATATTTTCTATTGCACCTTTACAACTGAACCTTTTATTACACACATTAAAATATATTCCACATCCTCTGTATGTCAGAGTATAAACAGATACAATACTTATGAACAAAAACATAGTGATGCATGAAATATTTTGAAAAATGTGGTGCACTTTAGCATATTTTTAAAACAGTGAGTAGTATGTTAAAATATATTTAAGCATGAACCAAATGTTATTTTCAAGTATATATTTACTGCAGTTAGACTAGTTAGATTTTCTGACATAAATAAAACTTTTTTGTTTAAGTTACAACTGCTGAAAATTACTGCAAAAAATATATGGTTCAAGTTACTGCTGAATCTTCTGACAAGCATAAGCACACCCATACACTCACACACGCACTTTTACGGTCAATACATAACAATATCTTATAAATGTTGTTTACTTGGATTTTTGCGTTATAGGTTTGCATGCATACCAAGACATTTTTGTGAGTAATCAGCATAATGATGAGCAATTTTCCAACTTTTCTGCAATTTGAAATATTTTTTTCAAATATTTGCCAAGTGCTGTTTAATGAAGATAATTTTTAAACATAATAGTTTTAATAATTGATTTATAATAGCTAATTCCTTTTGTCTTTGACATGATGACAGCACATGATATTTTACTAGTTATTTTTCAGAATACTAGTATTCAGATGAAATTGCAGTTTAAAGGAATAACTAGGTTAATTAGGTTAACTGGGTAACTTAGGTTAACAGGAAAGTCATTGGACAACAGTGGTATGTTCTGTAGCCAACTGGAAAAAAAATGGTGGGTGGTTGGGGGGTTGGGGTAATATTGGGTGGCAGGATGGTGGCTCAGTGGTTAGCACTGTCTCCTAACAGCAAGAAGGCCACTGGTTCGAGAGATTACTAGGCCAGGTGGCATTTCTACTGTTGAATCTGCTGATAAGCATTTATGGTAAATTTGATTTGATTTAAATTTCTTTTAAAACTTTAATGTCATGTATTTAAGTATACTAGTTATTACACTTGGCGACACAGTGGTGCAGTGGGTAGCGCTGTCGCCTCACAGCAAGAAGGTCACTGGTTCGAGCCCTGGCTGGGTCAGTTGGCATTTCTGTGTAGAGTTTGCATGTTCTCCCGATGTTCGTGTGGGTTTCCTCCAGGTTCTCCGGTTACCCCCGCATTCCAAAGACATGTGCTGTAGGTGAATTGGGTAAGCTAAATTGTCTGTAGTGTATGTGTGTATGTCCTGTTCCTCCAGGTTGGGGGTTGGGAGTTGAGCGTTGGGCTAACAACCCACCTCATAAAAACTAGATTTTACGAAACACCAATATATGGTGTGGCTAAATATCAACTTCGATATAAATGGCCCTGCGGAGTAAGTAAGTAAGTAATGCATATAGTGAAACAATCATTCATTCATTTTCCTTCGGCTTAAGTTCCTTATCTATTAGGGGTTGCCATAGCGGAATGAACCACCAACTATTCCAGCATATGTTTTAAGCAGCGGATACCCTTCCAGCCGCAACCCAGTACTGGGAAACACCCATACACTCACACACATACTCAAACACTACGACCATTTTACGGTCAATATATAATAATATCTTAGTAATAGTGAGAGTAATATTGGGTGGCAGGATGATGGCTCAGTGGTTAGCACTGTCTCCTCACAGCAAGAAGGCCACTGGTTAGAGTCATTACTGGGCCAGGTGGCATTTCTGTATAGAGTTTGCATGTTTGCGTGGGTTTCCTTTGGGTGCTCCGGTTTCCCCACAGTCCAAAGATATGCGGTATAGGGGAATTGGATAAACATTTATTGGCCGTAATACATGAGTGTAATGTAATGTGTGTATTTATATAGCGCATTTATTGTGTATGGCCATACACCCAAAGCGTTCACTATCATGAGGGGGGTCTCTCCACACCACCACCAGTACACAGCATCCACTTGGATAATGCGACGGCAGCCACAAGACAACGGCGCCAGTGCGCTCACCACACAGTGATAGAGACAATTCGGTGGGTGGGGATGATTGGGAGGTCATGATGGGTAAATGGCCAATGGAGGGAATTTGGCCAGGACACCGGGGTTACACTTCTACTCTTTATGAGAAGCGCCATGGGATTTTTAATGACCACAGAGAGTCAGGACCTCGGTTTAACGTCTCATTCGAAAGACGGTTCAGAAGTGTGTAAATGAGAGAGTGTTTGGGTGTTTCCCAGGACTGGGGGTTCATAATTAGTGTACTCTCAATGCTGGGTTGCTGGAAGATGCTAGAAGGGCATCTCCTGCATAAAACATATGCCAGAGTAATTGCCTCAGGAGGGCTAAAATGCTGTCCTCAACTGTAGATAGTTCTGTTGTTATAATAATAATATTAATAATAATAATAATTATTATAATAATAATATCACAGTGGTAAACTTCAATGCAAACATACATTTATGCTTTTGTAATGAAGAGGTGTTCCAGCTAGTGAAAGCTAGTAAGCCGTTGGTTAGCGTGACTAAAATCTTTATTCAGGTCTTAACAAAACCAAAGCTTGTCATTACATCATCTGCTTGCAAGATCTAACATTAAAATCTCTTTAAATTGTGTGTAGGTGAAAGCATGTACAGGAGAAAGACTTGTTCCTGGTGAGTGTTTATGATGGCAAGAAAAGATACTAAAGCCAGAGCCATTCATGAGCAGCTGTGAGTGCAAACACAATGACTCAGGCCAGAAGCTTCATGCAGTCTCCACTGACTAGACATGCTGTTTAAAGGTACGTGGTATTTCTTCTCAGGCCACACACGATGGAAATGTGAGAGCTTTCTGCTGAAGATCTCATACATTCCAAGGCTGTAAATATAATGTGGAAATCATTTTATGAAAAGTTACCAAGTCTCACACACTTGAAGGTAAAATTATTAGAACTCATTTGCAATTTTAATTGTTGGAAGTGATGTTTACCAGAGCAGATTTTTACAGTATTTCCTATATTATTTTTTTATTTTGGAGAAAGTCTTATTTCTTTTAATTTGGCTGGAATAAAAAGTTTTTAAATGTTTTTTTTCTTTTTACATTTTAAAAATATTATTACCTCTCTTAAGAAATAAATAAAATGTTTGCCGTGGTTTGCCATTCATTTAAAACCCTTGTGGAGTGGAGGCAAAAAACCACCCAGATGCGCAGCGGAGGGTGGTTATGCCTGCGCTAAGTGCATTTAAAATCCTTTGGCAAGCCTGCTTATTAAGCCTGGTAATTTGCCAAGTTAAGTACAAGTAAAACATTTTGTTTTCTCTTTTGCTCAATATTTGACTGAATTTTCATCAGTTACAGTGGATATAAAAAGTCTACACACCCCTGTTAAAATGTAAGGTTTCTGTCTTATGTGTGGGGAACTAAAAATAAAAAAACTGAAATAATGTGGTTGCATAAGTGTGCACACTTTTAAACTAATACTTAGTTGAAGCACCTCCTTTTGATTTTATTACAGCACTCAGTCTTTTTGGGTATGAGTCTATCTGGCACATCTTGACTTGGAAATATTTGCTCACTCTTCTTTGCAAAAATGCTCTAAATCTGTCAGATTGTGAGGATATCTCCTGTGCACAGCCCTCTTCAGATCACCCCACAGATTTTCAATAGGATTCAGGTCTGGGCTCTGCCTGCACCATTCCAAAACTTGAATTTTCTTCTGGTGAAGCCAGGTTACTTTGTTGATTTGGATGTGTGCTTTGGATCGTTTTTCTTGCTGAAAGATGAAGTTCCTCTATATTTTCAGCTTCCTAGCAGAAGCCTGAAGGTTTTCTTCCAGTATTGACTGGTATTTAGTAGGGGTGTGACAAGATCTCGTATGACGAGATCTCGCGAGATTAAATCACGACGAGATTTCTCGTCGAGGTGAAAAGTTGTCTCGTGAGTTGTGATGTTATGATGGAGCATGAGGGTGAAATTAGCATTGAATATTGGAGGCAGGATTGGATTTGATCTGCAAATCAAGTGCTTTGCACACACCTGGCAACCCAGGCTGGCCTCGGAGTTGCGCTTGTCACTCGGTTGGGCGGGCGGGTATGACGTAACCGCTTTTTTCACCGGAGTTCAGCGGGTGCCGCGTCACATATTACGGTTCGTATCCATCCAGTGGAATAGCACTTCAGATTTGATGAAAGTCATAATCGTCGTAAACACAAATGGAATTAAGTTGTGGAGTATTCCTATTTTAGTCGCATTATTGAAGTGCAGATATGTAAAGGCTGTAGTCAAACTATTAACACCTTGAAGGACTTTTAGCCGCATCTTGCAAAAGGACATACACACCTAGGAAGTCAGTAAAGCACCACAGACAAACATCTCTAAGCCCACAAACAAACACACACACTCACTGAATGATCTTCTGGAGACTCATCGTCACATCATCATCACGGAACACATGTTTATGTTGTCCGGGAAAAGCTGATATATATATATTTTTTTTTTCATTCGTGTGCGGTATCAAACTCTATTAAAACAACTCTCTCCTATCAGTCCTTACTTCACATTCGCATGATCGCATCCAGTAGCTCAGAGTGAGTCACGGGGGGCATAAATGAAATTTTGCCAAATGAAAGTGAAACTGATTTCTTAAATTAAAAATTGATTACAAAAAAATTACATATATATTTTTTTTAAGTTCAGTGTGTGGAAAGAAGTTTGATTTCTCATGTGAAATTGTACAGGGGGGAAGCCAGTCAGTAGAGTTTATAGCTAACTATTTAGCAGTGTTTGCATGTGCTTTATGACATAGAATTCATTTAAATAGAAATAAAATACCATTCATTACAATTGTTTTTTCTATTTTGTGATTTATTTTTTCTAGTTCAATAAAAATCTATTTTACATTCATATATTAGCAAATATTTAGCTAATATTTAAAATTATATATAAAAAGATTATTTTCCATTCACATAGGCTATTAGCAAAATATTTAGGAGTGTTTGCATGTCCTTTACTGCGTATAATTCATCAAAAATAGAAGTAAAATAACATTCATTACAAGTTAATAAAAAAAGCACCTAAATAGTTTTGTGATTTGTGTTTTTCTTCAGTTAAATAAAAGACGATTTTCCATTCATATATTTCATTATTGAGGATTTCTTAAAAATTGTGTAAAAATCCTGTCTCATCTTGTTCTCGTGAACCCAATCTCGTATCTCATCTCGTCTCGTGGAGTAGGCATCTCGTCACACCCCTAGTATTTAGCACTGTTCATAATTCCCTCCACCTTGACTAAGGCCCCAACTCAAGCTGAAGAAAAGCAACCTCAAAGCTTGATGCTGCCACCACCATGCTCCACTGTGGGTATGGTGTTTTTTTGGAGATGTGCAGTGTTGTTTTTGTGCCAAACATACCTTTTGAAATTATGGCCAAAAAGTTAAATCTTGGTTTCATCAGACCATAACACATTTTCCCACATGCCTTTGGGAGAATTTAAATGTGTTTTTGCTAAATTTAACCGGGCCTGGATATTTTTCTTTGTAAGCCAAGGCTTCCGTCTTGCCACCCAACCCCATATCCCAGACATATGAAGAACACAGGAGATTTTTGGTCACATGTATTACACAGCCAGTACTAGCCAAAAGTTCCTGCAGCTCTTTTAATGTTGCTGTAGGCCTCTTGGAAGCCTCTCTGAACATTTTTCTTCTTGTCTTTTTCATCATTACAGGAGGGATGTCCAGATCTTGGTAATGACACTGTTGTGCCATATTTTTTCCACTTGATGATGACGGTCTTCACTGTGTTCCATGATATATCTAATGCCTTGGAATTTTTTTTTTTACCCTTCTCCTGACTGATAGCTTCTAATAATGAGATCCCTCTGATGCTTTGGAAGCTCTCTGTGGACCATGGCTTTTGCTGTAAGATTCAACAAGGAAAATGTCAGGAAACGCCTGCTAGAACAGCTAAACTCTATTCTGGATAAATCAGAGGCTTTAAATGATGACAGGTGTATACTTACTCCTATTTAAAATGAGTTTGAATGTGATTGCTTAATTTTGAACACAGCCATATCCCCAGTTATAAAAGGGTGTCCACACTTATGCAACCATATTATTATTATTATTATTTTTTTAGTTCCCCACACTTAAAATATTTGAGTTTGTTTTTTATAAAACTGTACCTGTTATAATTTACATTAAAGGTGGAGAAAGTTCTAAAATGATTTATTGTGGTAAAAATTTTTTACAACACATAAACCTTGCATATTAACAGGGGTGTGTAGACTTTTTATATCGACTGTATGTTAGATCTAGTCCACCATTGGTGAAGAAAGAGGGAGAGAGCAGGAGTGTGGCCACGAGAGAGATGTGCATGTAAATGACACAAACATCTAACAACTGTTATTTCTGATCTTTAATATTGCGAAAGCTCGCACAATTTTTATAATTTACCAAATAAATAAAAATCTTATTAAAAGGACCAGCACAAGGCTGGAGATCATTATGTCAGGCTGATTGGGTTAGAATGGCAGAGTTGACATGTTAAAAAAAGGGTGATGCTTGAAATCATTGTTCTTCCATTGTTGACCATGGTGACCTGCAAAGAAACGCGTGTAGCCATCATTGCATTGCATAAAAATGGCTTCACAGGCAAGGATATTGTGGCTACTAATATTGCAACTAAATCAACAATTTATACGATCATCAAGAACTTCAAGGAAAGAGGTTCAATTCTTATTAAGAAGGCTTCAGGGCATCCAAGAAAGTCCAGCAAGTGCCAGGATCATTTCCTAAACAGGATTCAGCTGCGGGATCGGAGTGCCACCAGTGCAGAGCTTGCTCAGGAATGGCAGCAGGCAGGTGTGAGCGCATCTGCACGCACAGTGAGGAGAAGCCTTTTGGAAGATGGCCTGGTGTCAAGAAGGGCAGCAAAGAAGCCACTTCTCTCCAAAAAAACATCAGGGACAGATTAATCTTCTGCAAAAAGTATGGCGAATGGACTGCTGAGGACTGGGGCAAAGTCATATTCTCCGATGAAGCCCCTTTCCGATTGTTTGGGGCATCTGGAAAAAGGCTTGTCCAGAGAAGAAAAGGTGAGCACTACCATCAGTCCTGTGTCATGCATCCTGAGACGATTCATGTGTGGGGTTGCTTCTCATCCAAGGGTGTGGGCTCACTCACAATTTTGCCCAAAAACACAGCCATAAATAAAGAATGGTACCAAAACACCCTCCAACAGCAACTTCTTCCAACAATCCAACAACAGTTTGGTGAAGATCAATGCATTTTCCAGCACGATGGAGCAACCTGCCATAAGGAAAAAGTGATATCTAAGTGGCTCGGGGACCAAAACGTTGAAATTTTGGGTCCATGGCCTGGAAACTCCCCAGAACTTAATCCCATTAAGAACTTGTGGTTGCATTAAAAAAATACAGTTGTTGCATTAAAGCAGGGTTGAAGTACATAGCTGTAGCACTTCATATACAAGCTGTAGGTTTTAAACTAGTTTTTAAAACACCAAATATTCCCAATTAGAACACAAAACATTCCTAGAAAACCCTCGCTTCATGAACCTAAAATAAATAGATCAACAAACATTAATCAATAATTTGAGCCTAATTTAAGAAAAACAACAACATGGATCACTCACTGTAAATTGTATAGCCTACTTTATCACCCAGAGTACTATGCAATCTCCCGACAGAACCCAACACACTTTTTTTGTTCGTTTCATTTGATCATTCAGCTTAGTCCCAGATTTAAAAGGTAAGGTCTTATATAGACAGGTGTGTGGCTTTCCTAATCAAGTCCAAAAAGTATAATTAAACACAGCTGGACTTAAATGAAGGTGTAGAACCATCTGAAGCTGCGGTCACACTGCACTTTTCTCCCCATAGACTTCCATTTATACGCATGCAAATGCGGCAGACTGGAAATGCAAGCTCATGCAACAAGTTCGCAGTTCGCTGCATTGCAAAGTTAAAGCTTGGTGAACCCTGACCTGCGAAATCGCATCACATGACTGTGTGGGACCAATCGAAGATCAAAACATGATCTCTCTGAACAGAAATGTAAAATATGAACCAATTGCTCGCTTTTTATAAATATCTAATCACCTTGTTTAATCCCACCCCTGTTTGCAGCACCGTACAACAGAATTTTGCATGCTCAAACTCTATTGTGACCTTGGCATCAAGGTTGATCAGAAGAAATGGACAGCACCAGAGTTAAATATATGAGTGTCACAACAAAGGGTCTGAATACTTAGGACCATGTGATATTTCAGTTTTTCTTTTTAAATAAATCTTCAAAAATGTCAACGATTCTGTGTTGTTCTGTTAAAATGGGGTGCTGTGTTTACATTAATGAGGTAAAAATTAACAAATGATTTTAGCAAATGGCTGCAATATAACAAAGAGTGAAAAATTTAAGGGGGTCTGAATGCTTTTCGTACCCACTGTAGTTCAATTGACAGAGTTAATAAATGCAAATGAGACACTGATTAACACCTGCTGTTAACGATCACAATCACTGAAGGAAAAAGAATGAATAAACACAAACAATGGCTTTAGTTAAAGCATTAAATATAATAACTGCTAAACTAAAATAAAACACCTTCAGTCTCAGCAGAGGATCATTAAACAACTTCACAAATAGCATCAGAAGCTTAACTTATTACTGACTTCCATACAGTTCTTTTTGAAAATAAAAAGAGGTTTAGGTGTTTTATTTGACCACAAAGGAGGTCAGGGACTGCTTTGTTTATGCTCATCAGCCTTGACTTCTTCACTTTTTTAGTGGCTGCTGTAACTCTGTAAAAAAAAAAAGGAAAGTGAATAGCTAAATAAATCTAGTCTTGCTTTGATTACAATTTGTTTATTTAAAGGTGTGATTAATTAATCTTGTGTAATAGTTTGCTGTTTCTCATTGTTTTACGATTAGTTTAATATCTTTTGTTATTAATGACAAGCATAAACATGAAATAACTATTTCCTTTACTGAGTTTATAAAATATTATTATTAAAAAATGATAAAAAACAACAACAATTCAGTTATAATGAAGACATATTCAGACCTCAAGAATGGTAACAATTAAATTGTTTCATGCTTTTCATGCTGATGTTTGTGAGTTGAACTGTTAATTTTGTTAATTGTTGCTGTTGTTAAGGTTCTTGATGTCTCTGTGATCTAGATTATACCATAGAGCAAGTTTTTTTTTTGTTCAAGATATGCTTACAAACTTTCATAATTCAGTGGCACATGCAAGCATGTTAATTTACTTTTAATAATGGATTAAACATTGGATAACAGTGTTGAATTATATATTCAAATTATATTGATTTCTTAGGTTCTTCCTCAGTAAAAACAATTTTTTTTGTTTTATCATTGGCTTGTTTGGTGTAACAAATGAGTTTTTCAAGCAAAATTCTTTAAAGTTACTGCAGCCAAAATAAACTTTTTATATTGTAATCATTATATCATTTACATCAGCTTTCAACAATCTATGTAAGAATTACAGATTCACTAGAAATAACAATAAAATTATTCTGACAAGTTTTTGACATATAGCACACAAGTATTTATATTTAATTTATAAATATGATATATCTCCTTGGTAAATTTATAATGGTTTTTGAAGGTATCGTTGGGACTCTTCGGTTCAGTTTGGGTTAGTTAGCTCAGCATATTAAGCCTACAGTCAAAAATTTAGGGGTGAAATTTGACTCAGATTTTAAAGTTGACAATCAGATTAGAGCGGTAGTTAAATCCAGCGTTTTTCAATTAAGAGAATTAGCAAAAATAAAGCAATATATACCAAAACAACAGTTTGAGACAGTGATCAATGCTTTTGTGACCACTCGGTTAGATTACTGTAATGCACTGTATGTCAGGAGTAGCAGGTCAGCTATTGCCTATTGCCAAAATGCTGCAGCACGCCTGTTAACTGGTACTCGCAAATATGACCACATTTCCCCCGTGTTAGCTTCACTTCATTGGTTGCCAGTTCATTTTAGAATACAGTTTAAGATTCTTATATTTATTTTTAAATCTCGAAATGGTCTTGCCCCACCTTATATCTCTGAGCTGATACACCCCTATAAGCCCACTCGTTCTCTCAGGTCAGCTGATCAGCTTCTCCTGATTGTTCCAAAAACAAAGCGTAAGCTTAGAGGGGATCGTGCTTTCGCTGTGGCGGGTCCTAGACTTTGGAATGATCTGCCGCTGCCTATTAGGCAGGCCTCTTCCGTATTCTCATTTAAGTCTGCTCTTAAAACTCATTTGTTTTCGTTGGCATTTGACACCTGATCTTAATACCTGGTTATTTTAATTCATGTGTCTTTTTAGATAGTTTAGCTATATTTTATCATGTATATTTTGTATTTTATAGACTATTATGCTTATTTTGTTGTATATTTTCTGTACAGCACTTTGGCTTACTTCTGTGTTTTTAAAGTGCTCTATAAATAAAGTTCGACTTGACTACATTTATTAAGTTTAAATTATTTTATTAAGTTTAAAGCCTTTTAATCCCGGCTCGAGGACATTTCCCCACCCTACCCCCCTCTCTCTCTCCCACTTCGCTTCCTGTCTAATTACTGTCCTATCTAATAAAGGCAAAAAGGCCAAAAAAAAAAAAAATGTTTAAAGCCTTTTTCTTTTAAACAGTTTCAAGGTTGGAAGGTTTTATATTAGTTTTGTTATTGATTTGTATTATCCGTTTAACACTCCAAATTACAAATACCATTTCACCTTAAATTGCAACTAAAGTGCTAAATAAATTCAAAACCAACTTTACCTTTAATCAGCAAATAAATAATTTCATACAAGCAAATATTAATTTAAGCAAACTAAACAGATAGTTAATATAATGCAATATAAATTAAGATGTCGACCAGAGTAAAATAATGACTAAATAAAATAAAATAAAATAAAATAAATTTGTAAAGGTGTTCAACTTTTATTTAGAATAAAAACTAACCCTTTTGATATCAAAATAAATGCTAAATGAATAGCTGCTGTACAAAAGGGACATAATAGTTTTTTATTGCATTTGTTTATCATTAAAACAAAATGTTTTTTGTTTTGTTTTTTTGGAAAATTGCTTTTATTTGAATACTGATGAATCCTTCATAGGATATTTTTATGCATAATTGGAACTTTATAATAGGAAGAAGTTGTCATGATTTTGGATATTGTGGGTAGTTGCATCATCTGCAGTGTGTTTTATAATAGTGACACATTCATATTTTTTTTTACGCCACATTAATTGAATGACTATAAAATATTATTTCTCTGTTTAAAATTAATTAGTCAAAAACAATCGATCATGTGAAAATATCCATTTACATTTACACACTGATCATGTTGACAAAACCGTCCTTGGGCATGTTATGCAACTCTCAATGCACACACTGAAAACAAGCCACATATTGAGCTACATGAGAGCAGTACATATTCTCACAGCTGTCTGAATCATTTGTCAATCTTAAACATGAAATTACATGTCTACTCACCCACCTGCAGTAGCAAAAGACAAAGTAGTAACACAAAGTCATGGGGGAAAGTGGTTGCGGCAAGTTTAAAGCCTGCTGATTGTGTGTGTATCTGTTCTGTGTATGTTTTAAAGACAACCTCATGTAGAGACAAGCTCTGCAAAACATGTCATCAGAAATGAAAACAGAAGTACAGTGGGTGTGGTGCAGGTGAAGGCATCATGCTCTGCGGTCAAGCTGAAATTAAGGCATGTAACATCTGTTGAGCTAACTTCTCTCACTTGTTAGCAGACCCAAAATGAGTTAGTCACTTGCGTACTTAAAGTGAATACCTAAGGTCTGGGTAAAACATGGTTGTCTACAGATGCAATTTAAACTTATGAGCAAAACTGGAATATCGCATAAAACATTTGTGAAAAAAGCAGCTTTTCCATCCAGTGAGTCAAAAAGAACAAAACACTTCCTGATAAATTGGCAAAAATATCAAAAGACAAATTTAGTTTTCTGCATAATGAATTACTTGTGCTTCAGAAGATGAAGACAAAATTCAATGAATGCACAGTGGCTTTTGGAGGCATGAGATGCTCTTTGAGAGAGCAGGCAGTCAAGATAATCCTGCGGTAATAATACTGAACTTTGATGATGGACTTTGGCTGAGGGATTTTAGAATGACCAAAACAACACTTCAGCTGTTTTACCATGTGGTTGCTCTGCTGGTTTGTCTGTTAATGCAGTCTTATTTTGCCCATTTTTGTTGTCATATGATGTTAAAACAAAATCACATGTTTTGATGCACATACTGGAATTTAATTGGTAAATGTGTTTCCATAAAAAAAAAAAAAACAATTATATATATATATATATATATATATATATATATATAT
>CAIGQV010016781.1:172519-185479 GCA_903798115.1 Danio jaintianensis
TGTGTGAACATACCTGGCAATAAAGCTCTTTCTGATTCTGATATTGATGATATCCTAATCTATTCCCGAAATCAGGCCGAACATCGCCAGCACGTTGTGGAGGTCCTATCAATGCTCCGCGAACACCACCTGTTTCTAAAGGCTGAGAAGTGTTCATTCCATTAAACGACCATTTACTTCCTAGGTTTCGTCATCACAGCATCTGGTGTTAAGATGGACGAGGGGAAGATGGAAGCTATAACTCTTTGTCCACAACCTACTACCATCAAGAAACTCCAGCACTTTCTGGGATTTGCAAATATCTATCTAAAGTTTATTTGTAACTATAGTAATATTTCGTGTCATCTCACCAGTCTTCTCCGAGGAAAACTTAAGTCTTTGGTGTGGACAGAAAGCGCTGTCAAGGCATTCCAAACCATTAAGAAAGCATTTACCAAGGCCCCCCTCCTAGTTCAACCCAATCCAGAGCTCTCTTTTACAATGGAGGTGGACGCTTCCCCCACCAGAGTGGGGGCCATCCTTTCTTAGCGGCAGGGGGTACCATCTCGACTCCATCCATGTGCCTACTTTACTAGAAAGTTCAGCCCGGCAGAGGCCAACTACGATGTGGGAAAAAGTGAGCTCCTGGCTATTAAGCTTGCCCTCGAAGAGTGGAGGCATTGGTTGGAGGGGTCCAAACATTCATAAACAGTTTACTCTGATCATAAGAATCTCCAGTATCTGCGATAATAGGCCCGCCACCTAAATCCCTGACAAGCAAGGTGGGCAATGTTATTTACTATTTTCACAACTCCTCCATCCAGTAGTATATTTACTACTTCTCCATCTCATATCTTCCAGGTCGGAAGAATGCAAAGGCCAATGCCCTCTCCAGGCTTTATAGCCGTGACGAAGCCTTAAGAGACCCTGAGCCGATTATTCTGTCCAGAATAATAGTGAGTCCCATAGAGTGAGAGAGGGAGACCCTTCAGCCACAGGGGAAGAGCCTTAAGCTGTCCCGCTGGGTTGTCCCCACCACTCATCGACTCCTCTCACTCCTCACTGGCACTCGCCACCCTGGGGCCAACAAGACCTTCTCGCTGTTGAAGGATCACTTCTGGTGGCCTGGAATGACACAGGATGTAAGGAGGTTTGTGCAGGGGTGCAAGGAGTGTCTCATGGTGAAAACTCCTTGTCGTCTTCCCACTGGAAAACCTGTACCCCTGCCAATTCCAAATCGCCCCATGTCACATCTAGGAGTCGATTTCATGATGGATCTTCCTGTTTCCGAGGCCAACACCTGTATCCTAGTCATTGATGATAGATTGTCTACGTTTTGTAAATTGATTCCGTTGCCCGGGTTACCATCTGCCATCTTTTGTAACTATGGTCTTCCAGAAGATATTGTTTCAGAATGAGGTCCCCAGTTTATTTCCCGGGTCTGGAGAGCTTTTTTCAGACTCCTAGGTGTGACCATCAGTCTGTCCTCAGGATACCATCCTCAGACCAATGTACAGACTGAGCATAAGATCCAGAAGGTGGGGCGATTCCTATGAACCTTCTGCCATGGTCACCAGAACTCTTGGAACCAGTTTCTGGGCTGGACCGAGTATGTGCAAAATTCCCTGTGCCATTCTTTTCGTTTCCAGCCTCCCTTGTTTCCGTAGTCGGGAGAATCATCGGACGTCCCGGCTGTCGATCACTGGTTCCAAGAGAGCGAGGAGGTCTGGGACTTAGCACACCATCATCTCCAGAGGGCTGTTCAGAGACAGGCTAATGTTGCCGATTAATAAATCTGAAACTAGGAATGCACCGATACCATTTTTTTTGGAACTGATCCAATCCCAATATCAAAATTCTGAGTATCGACAGATCCAATCCTGTGCCATTTTTTAACATAAAATACAGTTTCTATAGTTCTGCTCATCATAAATTCAAATAATATATCTTCTTTAGTAAAAATAACAGACCTATAGACTTACTTTATATGACAGAGGACACAATCTCACAAAAAACGTGATGCTCGCTGTAAACTAGGCTACATTATTTGAGCATTCATAATGATATTGATAGGATATGTTGTGGTCCAGCTTATGTTTCCTTTTTAATATTAAGATATTTTCTTTATAATCTGTACTAGGCTACCACTGTTGACACTCATCGCTGGTAAAATAACCAGCCTATCAGCAAAGCATAATATTTTCCCCAGATTTAATGCAGACTAAACTCAGAGTGAGTGAGATAGAAAAAATGAAAGCACCGAGGAAAAATCAGATTCACAAGGCATTATCTTTAAAATAATGTCTTATATTAAAAATGTAGCAAATATATGACAGAGGTTTGTGATACAACAATTACAGTGGAGCATTAGTTAAATCCTTATATTCCATGGAGCGAAGCAAATCATCCACCTGCACAGTTCATTGTTCATATATATTTTTTAGGAAAATTATCTTATTGAAACGAATTTCGTTTGGTGTAATTTGTATCTTAATATTAATGTATTTTTGATCTGACAGTCAACAAAACTTCTCATGCAGCTGTTTTTACTAATTTCAGGTAAGTTTATTCCCTAAAATCATGCAAATATTACATACAACTGTTCCTGACACTTTTCTTACTGGTAATTGACATATTTCTGTTGAATATTTATTTTCTAGAGATGGTTAGAGTCTGGAAAAAGTCTGTTAGCATTTTAGCAGAGGTAACATTAGCATTAGGTTACTGAGCTCTTGTTTATAAAAGTTTTTTATAAAAGTTAGCTGTAGATTAGAGGTTTTGTCAATGTTTTAATGGAGGTAGTCTAGTTTACTTAGCCTAAATGTGTCCTGTACTCTCAAGGAAAGCTAATTAAAACACCTGGTGAAAAAAAAAATGTTTAAACCAAGCTGGTTTTAGCTGGTCAACCAGCAGAGTTTTGGCCATTTCCAGCCTGGTCTTAGCTGGTCAGGCTGGGAAATGACCAGCCTAGCCAGGCTGGGAGCCCAGCTAAATCAGCTATGTCCAGCTTTAACCAGGCTGGTTTTAGCTGGTAATTTCCCAGCCTGACCATCTGGAAATGGCTAAAACCAGCCAACCAGCTTAGACCGTTTTTTTTTTGTTTTTTTTGTTTTTTTCAGCAGGGACGTTAAAGTTAGTACATACTTTGATATTTCAGAGTAATGTTAAACCAATATTGATTTTAAAAAGTGCTCTGTGATTTCAGGACTGACAAAATTACCCCTACAACAGAATAGAAGAGCCAAGATTTATAAATATCTGAAGGAAGTTAATTACAGAGATGGAGGAAACACGGGTAAGACAATAAAACTTATTAAATCAATTAATATGCATTTTTTCATAACAAATCCCTATATTATCATGCATCTGTTACATGTCTTTATTGCAGTTATTATAAGGTTTTGGCATCCAAACATAAGTGTCAGTGTCTTCAGTATAACATGATTTTTTAGAAATGTAATATTTTATTTATAATTTGCTGCTGATCAAGTAATATTTCTGATTTTCATTAGGTTTTATTTGTAAATCAACATCTTAGAATGATTTCTGAAGGATCAAGTGACACTAAAGATTTGAGTAATGATGCTGACAAGTCGGGTTTACATTGCAGGCATAAATGACATTTTTAAGATTCAAATTAAAAAAATATTTATGTTTAGACTGTTGACCCATCTCTTACACCTTAACTCATTCTTAAGCCATAAAATTTATATATTTTTTTCATCTTTCGGATGAGACGTTAAACCGAGGTCCTGACTCTCTGTGGTCATTAAAAATCCATGGCACTTCTCGTAAATGAGCAGGGATGTAACTCTGGTGTCCTGGCCAAATTCCCTCTATCGGCCCTTAACTATCATGGCCTCCCAATCATCCCCATCCATCGAATTGGCTGTATCACTGTCTCTCCACTCCACCTATAGCTGGTGTGTGGTGAGCGCACTGGTGCCATTGTTTGCTACACACTGGTAGTGTTGTGGAGAGACCCCCCTCGTGATTGTGAAGTGCTTTGGGTGTATGGCCATACACAATAAATGTGCTATATAACACACATTACATTTAACTTTGTACAGGCATGATACACAACTCATATTCAGTCATGTTTTGTCTTTTTCTCTCTTTTTCTTTTGTTTTCAACAGCAGCTTAACAATTTTTGACTGACTGCCAGACAGTGATGAGCAAAAGATTTGAGTGGCAGTTCTTTTAAAAAAAAGATAAGTGGGATGTAGATATGGAGATTGATATAGATTTAAATTCAAAATGTATTAATTTAGAAATATTTCATAACACTCACCACTGTATACACCTGAAAGTAAAAAAAAAGTTATTTGTAAATATTGTTATTTATGTTTCATTTCAGGCTGCAGAAAGACAACTGGACGATAGAGAAAGTGACTAAGACGTACACAAACACAGAATATTAAAAATGATATTGATTGACAAATGCTTTATTTTTTCTGCCAATAAAGCCAATTTTAATTCAATTTAATTGATTGAGCTCTCACTGTCTCTTACATTCAGGACAATAAAATAACATTCTACGTTGGTCCCCTGAAGGTTTTGAAAATGTTATGGCAAAGTAGTGTAGAGGCCTACAGGGATCCTATAGTAGTGGTCCCCTAAACGTCCTGAGAACATCCTGAATGTTCTGTGAAGATTCCCCAAATAACATTCACCACACCTTTAAAGAACTCCACGCCATGACCTTCTCAGAACGTTGTGGGAACATTACTAGACAACGTCCTTAACACCAACAGGGACGTTCTGAGAACATCACATTTTCCAAAAAAGTATGGTCCCCTAAACGTTCTGAGAACATTCTGTAAAGGTCCCCCAAATAACGTTCTCCACACCTTTAAAGAACTCTACACCATGACCTTCTCAGAACGTTCTGGGAACATTACTAGACAACGTCCTTAACAGCAATGGGGACGTTATGAGAACTTAACATTTTCCAATAAAGTATGGTCCCCTAAACATTCTGAGAATTTACAGAACATTCAGAACAGGTTCCCCAAATAATGTCTCTCACACCTTTAAAGAACTCCACACCATGACCTTCTCAGAACGTTCTGTTAACGTCAAATTTCTAACTAGGAATGAGCCAATCCAGGCTTTACAAACTATTCACAGCATTGAAAGTATTCCACTCGGAAGAATAAACTCTGTCGGAAGGATGAAAGAACCGAAACACATTGTGAGAATAATTTTACGAAGCAGCACACATCGCGTCAGCGCAACCGGTGCGTGAATGAAGCGCTTGATGCATCACTGAGACACAGCACGCAGCTCTCCAGTATCTGCGGACACTTCCAAACTTAACAGAACAAAGAGAGGAAATCAGTGCGTTGAGGATCTGTCCAATGTATTATTGAGCCTTTTGTAATTGTAAAATTGTAAAATTTCAGGTAGGCCTGACTTTGTGTGTGTGAAGAGCTGGTGTGTCTGCTAGATTGCGAATTTCTCCACATTATAATTAATAATTATAATAATTAAATAATCTTGGAGAAAGTTTACTCGTGTTGTCATAAATGAAGGCCACACGCTGTTTGAAGTGTGAATGAATGGAGAATGACTGACAGACACAGCGGAGGGAAGCAGATTTTGATCGGTCTGCGCAGCGCTACATGAAGTCAAATGCACCTAATGATTTAATGATTCATTCATTCATTCAAGTTTATTTTGAATGAATAATAATAATTGAATGAATTGATAAATGAATTATTTGAATGAGTCAGTAAAATAATACAGGGAATTGTTGCCACCTAAACACAATATTTATTTTGATAGATGTTGGAAACCGGTAGTCATTGACTTCCATAGTATTTATTTATTTTCTATTATTATTTTATTTTTTATGGTTACAGGTTTTATGGTTCCAGCATTCTTTACAATATCTTGTTATATATTTTGTGTTTAACAAAAAAAAAAAAGAAAAAAAAGAAAAAGAAACTCTTAAAGATTTGGAATTTTCTTGAGCTTTTAAAACTTTAAGCTTACATTAAATGTGTTCTTTTTTCCTTTTTTAGTTATATTTCAAGCAGAATTGTGTAAAGACATTTACTGGATTTTTGCTGTTTTGTGCTCTCATGTATTAGTCAGTGTAGCAGCTTGATGGAAATAGGCATTGTATCTAATGAATAATGTGGAGATCACCGTTTATACCATGTCACTTTAGACAATAAATGTCACATTCTGAAATGCTTCATTCTTATTTTGTTCAAACTGAAAGACTGACTTTCAGCTCAAACTGAAAGACTGAGCTGAAAAAAGGTGAAAATGTTCTGCTTAATAGAAAAATAATATATGTTTAATAATAAAATGGGGGAAATAAATGTAAAATAGGTAGCAGAAGTTGTCATTTAATTTTATTTAACCATAACATTTATTTTATGATAACTGATTTACTCAACTAAATTTTTTCAACCTGTATAATTAGAAAAATATGTGATAAATAAAATAAACAAAACAAAAGCAGCTGTTGTATTTATATTCAAGAAGACAACACAACAACAAAGCTGCAGGACATTTGAATTGTGTATTCCCAACCACTTTAAAAATCCATTATAAAATGTTTTTTTACAAAGAATTGTATGATATATTTGGAACTGATGAATAATATCCTATAAACATTATGACAGTAATCGCATGAAGGTTTTAAACAAGACAGATTTTGGGATGGAGTTTATCTAACATAATATACTACTTATACCCCCTGGTGAAATGAGAGTGGTTAAATGATTCTCTCCAAAAAATAAGAATTCTGACACTGCACTTAGGCTTAAACTTTTAATACTATTTTGTCTTAAATTATCTTATACCTATACCAACAGGTATATATTTGTTATTTATTAGTACTTCTTTACAGACATTGATGGATTCCAGCTTCGTACCTCATTTTAGTCATTCTATTAATTTATAACTTTCATGTCCCTACTCAAATGTTTTGTGAATCACCATGGGAACAATTTTCAGGCTCTTGTGTGGTCATTGAAGGCAATAAAGTTTGGACTCTGTCAAAGCTCTTTCTTCTTTGCACAAACAAACAGAGCTTATCCTAAACATAAGTGGTCAAAAACCATTCTTGATAGTGCACACAAGAGCTCCAGTGCTGTCCAAACTCTGATATCCATCAAAATAAACTATATATTAGATAATTTTAGTCAGGGGGCAGGGAAAAATCAAACAGGACCCCGAAGTGCATGTTTGTGTTGGGTTTCCAGGTTGAACACAGCTATCGATCTGTGAAAGTATTTTGTATGCAAACATGGAATGTTGGGTGAGTAAACTAGATCCACTTCATCTCTTTTTATTTGGGCCAGATGGTCAGTGTGCTCTTATTGCACCATATAGTTAATGGGATGTTTTATATATACACGGCTATCACCGTCACTAAGGTATAGGCTCCAGTCATCAACCTGGGTAACTTTAACACCCAGGGGAGTTGCTGGCAGTGGCCCACCTGCCTCATTAGAAGACCTCATTACCTCTCATTACCACAGCGGCACACTACAGTACTTAAACACAGATCTACAGAGAGAAACTTTTAATTCAGGCTCAATGGGAAACCTGACCCTGCTCATGAATAATAATAGCCAACATCATTGTATGGAAAGAAAATAGCACTGTCCATCTGCCTCAGGACAAGAGAGCATCTGGGAATTTGAATGGCTTCACTCACAACCTGCATTTGGACTGATACACGTAGGGGAAATGTACGTACCCTCTTCTTGGTGAATCTCAGGAGATATATTATGCAGGACATAATTAAAGTTTTCATTTTTTTATTTCTGTGCAGGCTTCAATCGGGGCTTTATTTTTTGCAGATGTTGTCTGAATTGCCCAACTTGTTCTGGACGGTATGGTTTTTAGTTTCTTATGTATATAAAGAGACACATACATTTTTATAGATTCCAACTTAACTGATACATTACATCATTCTGCCAAATATGCATAAATATTCTGCTGGGGAAGCACGTCTGTGTTGACTTATCCCTGCTGTTTATGCATTCAGACTTCAATAGTTTTCCTGAAAATGACTGACATGCTAACCACAGCTCCTGTCCAGATGAAAATGATAAAAAAATGTAACATGTACTATGTCTTAGAGAGGAATGAGGCTACAATAGCAAGAACCTCTGGTTGAGTAACATGAGTGGCTTGACATATGGAAAGAGAAAGAGGGTACTGAGAGAAAAGTTTGATGTTTTAGAGGTCTCTACCTTAGAAAATAATACTTTTCCAATGCCTGGATCACCAAGCAGACCCCCTAAAGTAGATCATCTCTTCCTGCTTCAAATGCATGTCGTCTCACACCATTAAGCACTCAAGTTTCCATAATACCACATGTTATTGTTATCCAAACCACATAAGTTGGTTTGGAATTCATTCAGAATCAGCTGGGTTTTTTTTCTCTTTCCCCCTTTTTAAGTTTAATCCTCAAACCTTTTGAAGTTGATGAAGTGAGCCACACTTTTGCTGTTCCTCCAGATACCATCTAGTGTATCACTCAAGTAATTTCTTTACAGTGCATGCATGTATTTTCTTGTCAATAGCACTTTGAGTCTTTCTGTCATAGGATATGAGCTCATTTAAGATTAAAATATTTATTTTTTGTTTGTTGACAGGTAGCAAGACCATTTACAAGCATTCCATTGAACTCAAAATTACAAACATCAGCACCCAGTGCTGCTTACCTCACAGCAGCTCTCTTCTCAAGTTGTGAAATGTCAAAACCCAAGTTGGTTGTATTCCAGCTCTCAAACTCTCCACAGGATTATCCCCAAAGCCTGGTCCTTTTCAATGTGGCAAAATGTGAGTATCCAGGTCCTATGCCATCCACTCCAGCCCTTCTCCCACTCTCTCTTAAGGGAAATTGATTGTTCTGAAAGTTGAAGTCCCACAGCTACTCTCCTGACCTCCACTGCAGGAGCCAACAGGTCCTAGTGCCTCCCCTTTCCCTCTCTCTGCCCCTCCTTCTCTCATCATGTCTATAGGCTGCAGAATCCATTGCATAGTGCTGAGAGTAACAGGAAAGTGGAGCTTTGTTTAGGCCCCATTCACAAGATGAGTCACTGTCATTTCCCTACTCTTGTTAGTCATCTTTGGAATTACTTACCTCAATAGTTGTTGCAAACTCTTTTCTTGAGTCATTTAATCACAATCCATTTTGCTCTAGAAATGCAAATTCCCTTGGGTATTTGCATAAGAAACTATTGCTGGTTATGTGGCAGATGCCAAAATGAGAAACAGAATAAAGAAGTGACAGAAATTATGTTTCTTTTTTTAGTACATTGCCTAAAAACCGCAAAGGAGAATAAAAGCCAGCAGATGGAATCACTTTGATGGGGGCTCCAGCTATAGTTCAGACGCCTTAAGCTGAATTGAATTTAAAGAATAATTATGCTCACAGGAAGTGCAGTTGACCGATTCTACTAAGTGAGTATGACATGAACAGCAAACAAAAACCTGGCATTAATAATTTTGAATGGGAAATTGCCACACAAACATGAAATCTCTTCAAATAAAATTTCATCCAAAAGTTCCATTGTTTTATTAATTTCCCTTTTGGGTGTTGAACTTAAGAACACATATAATGCTATTTGATACCAACACACCCAGCTTTGAACTAGGTCAGTCTGCTTGCATATCATAAAAAAAAGCAATATATTATACATTTCTGTAGATCATGTTTTGATCTTCTATTGGTCTCACGCAAATCACGTGATGTGATTTTGCAGGTCAGAGTTCACCAAGCTTGAACTTTTCAATGCAGCAACATGCAAAACTTTTCGCACGAGCTTGCGTTTCCAGTCTGCCGCATTGGCATGCATGTGAATGGAAGTCAGTGGAGTGAAATGTGCAGTGTGTCACACTGAGTGACCAGCTATCTAAACAGCAGCTTGAGAAACAAATTAAATCATTCAAAGATTTAACTTTAAAGAATTACTAAGCATTTTATTTCTGATGCACTCAATGCACTTGCAAAACAAAACACATTGCTTGATGTGTTCAGGCGTTCACTTAAAAAAACAGCTGATAATACTTGCAAAACTTGGAAATTATTGCACTGTAGCTTCATAGTCACATGCTTGAAGCATCATCTGACACTCTTCTTTTGTCAGTGGTAATGCAGGAGAACTGTTACTGCCTGGGGTAATAGATAGGGGTGTGACGAGATCCTGCATGACGAGATATCACAAGATTAAATCGCAACGAGATTTCTCATCGAGGTGAAAAGTTGTCTCGTGAGTTGTGATGTTATGATGGAGTGTGAGGGTGAATTTAGCATTGAAGATTGGAGGCAGGATTGGATTTGAGCCAAAAATCAAGTGCTTTGCACACACCTGGCAACCCAGGCTGGTCTCGGTGTTGCACGTGTCACTCGGTTGCTTGGGCGAGTGTGACGTAACCGCTTTTTTTTTTTCACCAGAGTTCAAAGATTGCCGCATCCAGGCAACACAGGCTACAACTGCAGCCACACACATTATCCACGGCTCATAACCATGCGATGGAATAGCACTTTAGATATGCTGGAAGTCATAGTCGTCGTAAACATAAATGGAATTAAGACGTGGAGTATTCCTATTTCAGTCGCATTATTGCTGTGCAGTACAGACATGTAAACTTTTACCATCGTGTAGGACATTTAGCTGCATTTTGTGACAGGATAAGCCATACACACGACTGTTTCACAATATTCTCTGCACCTACCGAGTCAGTCAAGAACCACAGACACACACATCTTCATATGCACGCACGCACACACACAGAACTCCTGGAGACTCGTCACATCATCATCACCAAACACATGTTTATGCTCCATTTATGCTACTTTTTATTCACGTGCGGTATCAAATTAAATTAAAACAACTCTCTCCTATCAGTCCTTACTTTATAATCACATCCAGTAGCTCAGAGTTTGTCACAGGGAATGAAATGTTGCTGAATGAAAGTGAAACTGTTAAAAAATTTAAAAAACAAAAACAAAGATTACATGATTTTTTTTAAAGTTCAATTTGTGGAAAGGAGTTTGATTTCTCATGTGAAATTGTACAAAGGAGAAGCCAGTCAGTAGCCAGTTTATAGCTAAATATATTGCAGTGTTTGCATGTCCTTAAAATAAAATTTATTAAAATAGAAATAAAATAACATTCATGACCTTTTTTTTTTTAAAGCACCTAAACTGTTTTGCATTTTGTGAAGGTAAAATCTATTTTCTATTCATATATTAGCATATATTTTGCTAATATTTCATAATATATATAAAAATACTATTTTCCATTCACATATTAGCGAAACATTTTGCAGTGTTTGCATGTCCTTTACTGCATAGAATTCATTAAAATAGAAGTAAATAACATTCATTACAAGTTGATTTTAAAAAAAGCACCTAAATTGTTTTGCAAAATAGCACCTAATACTATTTTGTCATTCATATATTTCATCATTGAAGATTTCTTGAAAATACTGTAAAAATCTTTTCTCATCTCGTTCTCATGAGCCCAATCTTGTGTCTCATCTCGTGGAGTAAGCATCTCGTCACACCCCTATTAATAGACCAAAGCATTCAAATATGTGTCAATTGCATAGTCGGGGTTGTCCTTACAAGATCAGTGTTTTAGTGGTGTTGAGTTTCAACATGACCCTTCTCACTGGTTCATTGTTGGAGGGGAGGTTGTAGAACACCATGGAGTCACCATCCCTGTAATTCAGTCCTAACTATGTGCTTTGACCAGCTGGTGTTGAAGACTTCCTGCCTGGAGTGTTTTCACATTATGGGCAATAAAATAGTACTGAACTTTGATAACCTACATTCTTTAGCTGTCCCAGCGTTTCTGAGGTATGTCATCATGGAAATGGGCCCAAAATGGCAAAACACATTATATTTACATTAGCAAGCATTCTTGAACCAAATTGAGAGTCCCATGTGACTTTTTTATTATTTTGTAATCTAATACTGCTTTTACACTAGAGCATTGGATATGAATCCTAGTCTATCACTTTTTAATGTTTTGTTGATTACATTTATGCATTTAATAAATGCTTTTATCCAACACAACTTGAATTAAAGGTGAAGGTATATTTTTTCAAGCATTCACTTGAATTCAAACTCATGACCCTGCTTTACAATTTCAACTTTAGGAGATGAAGTGTACATCAGCAAACGGAGGTGCCATTTACATTTACGTTTTCTTTGTAAAGCTACAATGTTTTGCTACAGTTATGCCTATAGTCATCATATGAAGAATATGGAGGTTTTCAAAAATTCTGAAGATCCCACTGAGGTCTACTAAGGCATTTTGCATAGCTGAATGTCTTAGAATAAATTGTGATCTCGACCCAAAAATGTAATTTAAAATGAGACCTGAGGGACTAGCATTTGGGGTGGAAAAGTTTTTGCGTCCACTTAACTGTTATACCACAGAAGCATATTCTATATTCACTGTGATGAGAGTTGTGATTAATTAAAGTGGTTGTACAGGTTTTCTCAAAATGAAGTGGGCGATGCACATACTCTAAATCTTAAGGGTACGTGAACCTGAATGCGCCCTTTTTTGTTGTTGTTATGTAGTTGAGAATGCAGATTTGACAAGCTGCCAATCATCTTTCAAGCTTGCAGTTCTTCTTTGGTGCTTTATCAAAGCAAGTTGCTGATTGTAGTCAAGTACTGTAACTCCTGCAGGGCCATAAGGTTGAGTCACTGACTGAGGTTTGAGCAGTTTGTAACGTCAATGGGGCGTGGAGGCACAAGCCCTGATTCAAGGAGCAAGGAGAGGCCCAAGGTGTTTTCATGTTTATGCTTCCATGTGCTGGCTTTGTGCCCAGAGAACTGGAGGCAATGAAAGAAAGTTTCTGAGAAATCGAAGAGTCTGTGATGAAGATCTTTCACACACTATCAGATCTCCTACAGTTCATTCTTGGCTTTGATATCAGACACCGAAATCAATGCAAAGATGTTCTCAAGCAGATTACTCTTTAAA
>CAIGQV010016781.1:190479-212815 GCA_903798115.1 Danio jaintianensis
ACTGGTAACGGTCAGTTAAGTATGACTTAAACCATTGTAGAGCCTGGCCCTGGACACCTGGACAGCCTCTGTCAGCAGCTAAGAGTAAAGGTTATTGCACACTGAATTCGAAATTTTCGTCCGTAATTTTCGCACTTAAAAAAATAAATTCAACCTCACATTGTCTGAATCGTACTGACACACTGCCTCCGAAACTTTTGTCCATCATAAAAAAATCGAACCGTGTTCGTTTTTTTTTCAGTTTTTCGCATTCGAAAAAGTGCTTTGAGATGTGTTTTGACAGTTCAGAGCCACCGTACAAGCGATTGGCAAAATACAAAATGCCGTCACTTGAGCCACAGATAACTTTATGACAAACACAGTCCATAATATAAAACAGAATGTAACGAACAGTTGAGAATCCCTATATGCTGGATTCTGTGACTGGCACACCTCTCCCCTGCTGCAGTTTGGTGTGTGTGTGTGTGTGCGTGTGTGCCCAAACATTTGACGTACTACCCACAGACATAATCGCCTCATGGTTCGCTTCAGTCCGTTGCTCCGATACGTCAACGTCGTATGTCTGTAGGTACTGCCATTCTCTGTTCTCTGTTATGTACGTAAACATGTATGTAAAATGTAAAAATGTATTAAAACATTGCATTTGGGTATAATCCAGTGCAACTCTTTGATAGGGAGGAGAACTCTCCTTCCTCTCTATGAAGGCTAGTATTGGATGAACACAATATGTAGCATAGGCCTATTCCTCTTTCTTTTTCTACTTTGGAGAAGAGAGAGGAGAACAATGTATCACTGCTTAAATTGACTCCAAAATGTTTTGCATTTTTTTGGAATGGATTAATTAATACGCATCGGACTCAGTGTGCAAGGTTTGTTTACATGACGAATTTTTCACACATGAATACGAAAAAAATGCATACTAAAATTTTGGACTTCAGCGTGCAAAGACCTTAAATCGTTGGTTATTTTCACTACAACAGTTTCTATACTATGATGAGGCCTGAAACCTGACTGAAACACTTCAAAAACATTGTTTATCTGTAGAAAGGAGCATAATTGGGCAGAAACAACTTTTTCTAGTATTTTAGACATAAATGGAAGATTTTAAATAGGCCTATAATTAGCTAAGTTGCTGGGATCCAGTTGTGGTTTCTTAATAATAGGCTTAATAACAGCTAGCTTGAAACAGTTTGGAACATGGCCTAAAGAAGAGTTGATAACATTAAGAAGAGGTTCTCCTACTACAGGTAGCAACTCTTTCAGTAGTTTTGTTGGAATTGCGTCTAACATACATGTAGCTGGTTTAAAAAAATTTGTCCTATGGTTTTGAAGCACTGTAGATTATTTAGATTTAGTAGACTATAACTATAAGACGGTGCAGAAAGTTTAACATCTATTTTCAAACCCCATATTTGTTTAGGTGGCTCATCTGTGCATGTTTCATATATTTATATAGATATATTTTGATATTAGGTTTGCAATCATCTTGACTTCTTGGAAATGATTTGGGAGGCTAGTTCAGAATAAATATTTCTGGGTGAAAATTCAGTGCATGAGATCAAAATCATTACAGTCTTTGAATGGTTATGTGAACTGTGTGGGCCACTGATAACAGTCAAACAGACACTGATATTTGAGTAATGTTAATTTTCAAAATTCATTCATTCGTTTATTTTCATTCATTTAACACCCATACACTCTTGCATTCACACTCATACTCTATGGCCAATTTAGCTTATTCAATTCACCTGTACCGCATGTATTTGGACTGTGGGGGAAACCGGAGCAGCTGGAGGAAACCCACGAGAACACAGGAAGAACATGCAAACTCCACACAGAAATGCCAACTGACCAGCTGGGGCTCGAACCAACGATCTTGCTGTGAGGCGATCGTGCTACCCACTGCACCACCGTGATGCCCCTAATTTTCAATTTTTTTTATAATAATTCAGGGATTTTACCTATAGTATGTTTAATAAGTCATACATTTAAAATGTGTATAAACAGGAAACACACACATATTTGCAGCAGAAACATTTATCCAATGTTAAGTCCTGGGCTGTACTGTGTAATTGAGTCAGGCCTCCTACACTCATGGCTGGGTCAAGAGCTGACATATCGCTGCCTCCTCTTCACTCATTGACTCCTCATCTTCATCATCCCACCACTCTGCACTTCAGAAGCTCGCCATTGTCCCGCCAAGGCCATCAGCAGAGAGCAAACACCCTCCTCCACACACCCATCAAGCTCTTCATATTCCACACTGCCGGATAGAAGGATTAAGCAAAATAAACAAAAGCAACAAATATAATGAAAATCCTATTCATTTTATCCATAGAGAAATTATTAAACTTTTTAGTACAAACCTAACATGATATCTGATAATGGGTAAAGCAATATTGTTTTTGTACTTCACATTGTAAATGCTAGCATGCATGCATGCATGCTTCAAATCAAAGTTTGCAATGTTAAGATGCATCTCAGAGCTGGATAATTTAATTAGGGTCTGCTTACAGACACATTTTTAAAATCCCTATGGAGAAAATGAATGGAAAGAATATTTCCAGAACAAAGAAAAAAGAGCATCACTGTTTTGCTCTGTGACATTTTGAAATAACATTTCCTCACTAAGATTTTGAAGGTAACCACAAAGGATTGTGGTGGAAATTAAGCTACTTGTGTTCTTGTGGTTGCTATGGAGACTGTACAGTATAACAATTGTGTTAGTCTATTCTAGTAGGCAGCACTTTATTGGCAAGGCCAATTAATTATTTTTCAGTCTTTCAAATGATTGTATACCATGAATTGTGAATCATGGTACATATTGCCAGTTATGTTAAACTCTGCATCATATAGACGTTTTTTTTGCCATATGTAACTGCTTCAGTACAGACAAGCCGAGTCAAAGTCACAGGAATTAGACACATTCCACAAATGCCTTGTCATCCCACAAATCCTGCAGGGCAAATAGGGAGTTCTCATTCACATATTGTATGTGATACATTTACTGATTTATCCACAACCTAATGGCTTCCCGGTTTTAAAATAGAAATTTCCATTGATTATTTGAAATGAAGGGTTCGTTGTGTTAAGTACAAAATTGTCATGTTCACCAGCGATCAAGGACTTCAGAGATCGCTGCTGAACTACAAATCATCACGAACTACAATTCCCTTCATTCCGCTACACATACACCTGGTTTCACTTCCACTGATCACACACGCAGCTGTATCCTGTCACTATTGATTGTTTGACTATTTATACACCCTGCACCCATCTGTCATTGCTTAGTCGTTTGTTTTTGTGTTCCTGTATCTTGCCACAGTTTGTTATTATTTGGTCTTGTTTCAAGTTGGTATTGATGGTATGTTTTTGCTCATGTTATGTCTTAGTTCCCGGTCTTAGTTTGTTGTTTTGTTTTTTGCTATTTTGTTACTTTTTGTTCCTGGATGTCCTGTTTTTGCATGAGATCTCACCAATAAATTGCACTTGGATCCTATCTTTGTCCCGTCTCCAATACCACCTACCGTGACAGAACGACTAAGCCAACATGGATCCAGCAGATGATGAAAAAATCAGACTTTGTCAAGGTAATCGCTCTATTGAGCGTTATGTAAAGGAGTTTTTGAGATTGGCTCCGAGAAGCAGTTACAATGATCTAGTTTTGATGTTTTTTTCAAGGAGGACTTTCAGACCCAGTTCGCTCTAAAATGCCAACTTTTGAGGAGGACTGGGGTCTATATTTATTTATGGAGTTTGCCTTTTTGTTGTCGGGCTCTCCCTTCTCTATCTCAGTTGTGGAGGAGGAAAGCCAAACTCAAGCTCTGTGCCTATCCTCGACAGTCAAGTTCATGATTTTTTTTTTTTCCAAGCCCCAGGAATAGATGGCAGAGCTGTGCGACTCCCCAGTGCTGCCAGAGCAGTCGTCTGAGTCCCACAAGAGGCCGGAGCCTCCACTTGAGTCCCATGAAGGGCTGGCAGAGCCGTGTGATTTTCCCAGTGCTGCCGGAGCAGCCGTCTAAGTCCCACGAAAGACTGTTAGAGGCTTGTGACTCCTTAGTGCCGCTGGAAAGGTCTCCTGACCCGCTGGGGTTCGATGAACTGCCAGTACCTCCTGAACCAAAGCCTCCTGACCAGCTGGGGTTGCATGAACTGCCAGTGTTTCCTGAACCAAAGCCTCCTGACCCGCTGGGGTTCGATGTACCTCCTGAACCAAAGCCTCCTGACCCGCTGGGGTTCGATGTACCTCCTGGGGTTGAAAGAACTGCCAGTGCCTGGGTTCGATAAACTGCCAGTGTGTCCTGAACCAAAGCCTCCAGACCCACGAGGGGCGTTAAACCCACCTCTGCCTACTGAACCTAAACCCCCCAGACATACTTCAGCTTCATGCTCCAGATCCGCCTGAGTTCCATGCTCCAGATCCGCCTGAGTTCCACGCTCCAGGTCCACCGCAGATCCATGCTCCACGGTTTCTGCAACTCCTGTTCACTCACAGTTTTATGTTCCAGTCTTGTTATAATTTTTGTTTCGGACCCTCCATGCCCTCCCCCTGTTCAGCCTCCGCTTCACCCCCCCCTCCGGGATTGTCTTGTCGCGTCTGGAATCCGCTCCTTAGGAGGGTGGTACTGTCATGTTCACCAGCGATCAAGGACTTCAGAGATCGCTGGTGAACTACAAATCATCATGAACTACAATTCCCTTCATTCCGCTACATACACCTGGTTTCACTTCCACTGATCACACACGCAGCTGTATCCTGTCACTATTGATTGTTTGGACTATTTATACACCCTGCACCCGTCTGTCATTGCTTAGTCATTTGTTTTTGAAGTGAAGTGTAGTGTGGCCAAGTATGGTGTTTGTGGAATTTGTGCTCTGCATTTAACCCATCCAAGTGCACACACACAGTTAGTGAACACACACATACCGTGAACACACACCCGGAGCAGTGGGCAGCCATGCTGCGGCGCCCGGGGAGCAGTTGGGGGGAACGGTGCCTTGCTCAAGGGACTCACCTCAGTTGTGGTATTGAGGGTGGTGGAGAGTGCTGGTCATTCACTCCCCCCACCCCCAATTCCCGCTGGTACCGAGTATCGAACCAGCAACCTTCGGATCACGAGTCCAACACTCTAACCACCAGGCCACGACTGCCCCTTTTGTATGGTATGTTGTGTTATGTTCCTGTATCTTGCCACAGTTTGTTATTATTTGGTCTTGTTTCAAGTTGGTATTGATGGTATGTTTTTGCTCATGTTATGTCTTAGTTCCTGGTCTTAGTTTGTTTTGTTATTTTGTTACTTTTTGTTCCTGGATGTCCTGTTTTTGCACGAGATCTCACCAATAAATTGCACTTGGATCCTATCTTTGTCCCGTCTCCAATACCACCTACCGTGACACAAAATGCTTCTAAATAGTTGTAGTGGTAGGATGCTGGTGTAGCTCTAGTTAAAATTATTCAGTTCAATATGATTGTCCCTGTTGAAGAACAATCAACTTAAGATCAGAGAGAATTACTAAAGATTGACAAAAAATGCTGTCCATTGCCAGACTACTTGGTGTTGTCACTTTGAAAAGAATCACTAAGTTTGTGCACATATGGTCCTGCAGGTCATTGCTGATTTGGTTGTCAAGTACTTGCTCAAACAACACACATTGGCATCATGTCACCTTTGTCACAACATTGTTTTATTTTTTTGCATTGATAACATGGTATTTTTGGAAAAACATGCAATTTGAAACCTATTTTAAAAGGTTTGAATTTTCAGTCACCCAAAACCCTGTTTTTCATTCATTTTCTTTTCGCCTTAGTCCCTTTATTAATCTGGGGTTGCCACAGCGGAATGAACCGCCAACTTATCCAGCATATGTTTTACGCAGCGGATGCCCTTCCGGCTGCAATCCATCACTGGGATTGCTTAATTGTATTTTAGTTAATACATTCATTTTTTTTTTTTTTTTTTTTGTAAATGCCCTCTAAAACTAATCTGCATGTCTTTGTCAAATTTCATCAGCCAAATTGATAAATATATTATAACACTTAAAACAATTAATTTAATACAAGACAATAGAGTATGTCACCTTATGTGTGATCTAACATACACTTTAAAAAAAAGTCTGTGAATTTAACAGTAAAAATCTGTAGTCTACAGTGAAAACCTGTTAAAGATAAACATCTCATTTCTGGACAAAATTTGGAAAATAACTAACAGATCTAACCTTTGTTTTTAAGAAAGTAAGCGGAGTATCTGAAATCTCATACGCCTTCATTCACTAGTCCCTAAATTATTTTATTAGTATAGTCCACTAGGCAGTGTGAATAACCATATATGAATGAAATCAGACCCTGATGAACACTTGCTGTTAACAAGTGCACTCGCTGAAGGAAAGCACAAGAAACAAAACTATACAGCCACAGCCTTACACCAAACCAACTGAATTAAAACAGATGAATGAACAACTCCACAAACACCATTACCAGCTTCGCTGATTAAAGTTTGACTTCATTTCTGTCATTTATTTACAAAAATAAGAATAATTGGTAATGAACAGGGGGAGTGGCAAAGTGGCTCAGTGTTTAGCACTGTTGCCTTACAGCAAGAAGGTTGCTGGTTAGAGTCCCGGCTGGGCCAGTTGGCATTTCTGTGTGGAGTTTGCATGTTCTCCCTGTGTTTGCATGGGTTTCCTCCAGGTGCTCGGTTTCCCCCACAGTCCAAAGACATGAGTAATATATAAGTGAATTGGATGAACTAAATTGCCGTAGTGTATGAGTGTGTGAATGAGAGAGTGTATGGGTGTTTCCCAGCATGGTGCTTGTCGTGTTATTCAACAATTTTTTTTAAATAAAGACGAGATCAGCTTTTTCGTGTCAACTGTGTCATTGCCATTTTATTCCCCTTTGACCTCTCAACTCTCCGCCCCTTCTCTCTCTTAAAGAGCCCCATCACAAACACATGACTTAACACAATCTCGCCACATCTCCCCTTATTACAACACTTGAGAAAAAAAAATCAAAACATGTCTATTAGTTGGTTCCCAATATTACTTTTTAACTTAACCCATACATTACCACAATCACCAAAAACTGAACTAGTGGTGGGTCATCTTTCACTGAACTAATACACTAAATGTGTAGAACCCACATTTGCTCTCTGGAATTTATAAGTCCAGTCTCTGTGGTTGGATCACTGTCCTTTCTGAACGTGTTTTGTTTGCTATGGGAGTTTTGACAGTTTGAGCTGTCGATGGCTCTGGGGAGTGTTCCCCTCCTTCTGTATGATCAGTAGATTTGGGAAAACTTTCAGCACATGGTTCGATGTTCGGCATAGGAACAAGATGGCGTCTATTCCTTCTGATGGTGCCTTGAGGGCTCTCCACCAGATATGAATGAGGGGCTGAATGGGAGGCTACAACAGTACCTTCTGACATATTGTCAGTAATCCAAACTCTCTGACCGGATGGAAGGTGACTAACTAGTGGCCTGCTTCTCTCTTACTCCCTTTTCCTTTGCTACCACAATGGTATAATCCGGGAGGGTCGGAATCAGAAGTGAGTGATGCTGTGGTACTGGTGTACATAACCTTCTCCCCATTAGCAACTGAGCAGGGCTGCAACCATTTGGCAGTGGTGTCGTGCTGTGAGCCAGCATTGCCGAATAGGGGTCCTTTGCTTTGCTGAGAAGATGTGTTACTGTCTGAACATAACACTCAGCTTCTCCATTGCTTTAAGCAAATCTCGGGCTGCTTGTGACGTGACGGAGACCATAGTCCTCTGCAAAGCTCACAAACATCTGGCTGAAAAATTGAGGTCCATTATCTGAGAAGAGGATCTCTGAAAACAGGTCAGCACCTAATTTAAGCCATGGTCTGGTTGGAAAATCTGAAGGCATTAAAACCTCTGTTGGATTGACTCGTTCCTTTATACATATTATAGAGTTTCGAACAAGCTAATTTATCTGTCCACTCAGACCCGGCCACCACACTGAGTCTTGAGCACGTAGCCGACATCTAGCAACTCCCTGATGCCCTTCGTGCAGCTTCTCTAAGACTGCACTACGCATAGCTGAGGGTATAACCAGACGGGTTCCTTTTAACATAAGACCATCATGAACTGTGAGTACTGCCCTTTCAGGCCAGAATTTCCTCACCTCTCCTGCTATCTGACTGAGATCTGGCCATCCTTCCTGGCATCTTCTCATCACCTCGGAACAGGTGCAGGAAATGCAGCTCATATGTGAACTGTGTATAGTCACGCAAAAACCCTAAATGAGCAGCACGAGTTTTCCATGCGGTGTAACATCTATTGTGAGTGAGAAACGAGGCCAACAAAGTTCGCTAACTCATGAAATACTGCACAATATACATGCAGTGTCTTAAAAAGTATTTTTCATGGTGATGAATGCTCGGATGGCTGTGGTTTTTGTTGTTTCCGACACAAGCATCATGTAGGGAAGCTAAGCTAAAGCGTAAGTGTTGACTTTATAATCTTTAGTTTTGTAATGTTAAGTGCGATGTTGGTGTTTATCCTAATTTAAGCCTTGTGATTGAAACA
This sequence comes from Danio jaintianensis, assembly GCA_903798115.1. Classification (NCBI taxonomy): domain Eukaryota; kingdom Metazoa; phylum Chordata; class Actinopteri; order Cypriniformes; family Danionidae; genus Danio; species Danio jaintianensis. The sequence goes on from CAIGQV010016781.1 coordinate 199,027, forward strand.
GGATTATTTTGATTTGAGGGGAGAAAAGTGTATCAAAAAGGTTCAGTGTGTGATGGAAAGGAAACGTAGTGAGTGTTGTTTACTTTTATTGAATGTAAAAGTGTTTATGAGAATGTATTTTCATATTTCCTTGAAAATGTTATGTCAAAATAACGTGTTTACAGAGATTTTATTGTATTTTGTTTCTTTATAATTTGCAGAGGAAAACGAGTCATTTGCAGCTGTTAACGCTGTGTGTGTGTGTATGTTGTTGAGAGCTGACAAGCTGTAAGTTTGAGTCATTTAATTAATTTTATTTTAATTCTTATGAACACTTATTCACTGATGTAAAACTGAGACTTAAAATTTAAACTTATTCTTATTTGTTTGTTTTTTCAGAAGGAACTGCTGCTACCATTGTTTATGTTTTTAGTTTAAAAAAAGTTATTTACAGTCTTTGTGAACACAAGAAAGAAAAGATGATAACACATTTGGATGTGAAAAATCAAATCTATTATTTTCAGTGGCTGTATTCAATCTTTAACTTTTCTATACCAATTGTCCCAAATTTGCATACTTAATGCTGTGCTGTTCCAAGTGCAGTCTGGAATAAATGTCCCCAGAATTTTTTATCCTGTGTCATTACACATTAAATTCCCGGCTACATATGTGACCATAGAATAACCAAAACAGAACGTCCTCTTAAAGTCATTTTGGGAACATTATGACTAAAAGAGGACCATGTGGGAATGTTCTTTTAATGTCACGAATGTTCTCTTTGCAACATTTTTATTTGACCATAGAATAACCAAAACAGAACATCCTCCTAAAGTCATATTGGGAATGTTTTTTATGACTAAAAAAGAGGACCATGTGGGAACATTCTGTTAACGTCACACATGTTCTCTTTATAACGTTATTATGTGACCATAGAATAAGCAAAACAGAACGTCCTCCTAAAGTCATATTGGGAATGTTATTATATAACTAAAAGAGGACCATATGGGAATGTTCTGTTAACGTCACAAATGTTCTCATGTTCTTGGTGGGTTATCATTAACAAAAAACAAACTTGGCTGGGCTGGCAGAGTTCAGGGCTGGGCAGGACAGGACAATGAAAGACTGGATTCTAGAAGAATGACGCACAACTGGCACAGGACAGCAGACATAAGGAAGCTTTAAACGAACAAATTAGCAAACAAACAGGTGAACAAAGTTAACTAATAATGGCTAACAAGAGGGGAGGGACTAGACAATAGACAGGAGAGCACATGGCACAAAAAGACACAAGCCATGTGCTCACATCAAACAGGACTAGAACACACAGCCAATGAGAGCACTCATTAACCGCATGTTCACATGAAACAAAACACTAAAGCAAACAGCCATGATGAAATCATGACGCCACATGCTCTACATGACACCAACACAAGACTTAATGCAAGACAAGAGTACACAATAAAACATAAAATAAATAAATCACCTACTGTGCACTCACAAATGTGACATGCATGTTCCGATCCCAGTGCCAACTGAAACAGAAGCCAACTTGATTGAAGCTCTGAGAACAAAACAGCATGCTGAGAACAAACAACACACCAGGACAAGCAAGTATGTGCAAACTGAGCCTCCTCAGGAGCGCGTGTGCACTTGCTACAAAGACAAGTGACACATAAATGACAAGACATGAGCTGTGCCTGGACTCTGCCACAAAAACAAGAATAAACATGACCGAAGTGGCAGAGATCCTGACAGTTATGGTCATGATCTTCAAAGATACATTTTGAAAAAAAAGCCAGCTAAATTGTGCATAACATCATGACTGATGATGCAACCAGAGGAAACCCACATGGACTGTGGCGGCAACCGGAGAAAACCCACACGAACATGGGAAGAACATGCAAACTCCACACAGAAATGCCAACCGGCTCAGCCGGGACTCGAACCAGCAACCTTCTTGCTGTGAGGCAACAGTGCTAACCACTGAGCCATCATGCCACCCTGCAGTGAGGCTAATAAAAATAAAAAATATTTGTGGCTTGTCTCTCATAACATTCTGGAAATCCCAGTAAAATTTTAATCTTTAAGACTTTAGGAGGTACAAAAGGTACAAAAATAGTCACTTGTGTAACCTAGAATTTCTCATCACTGTAACATATAGTCCGGAGGTGAAATTCCATTGTTAGCCCTAAAACAGTCTGGGTTTGTTCTACGTGAGTTTATGACACCTGGTGCCAGCGAGTCTGCTGGTGAAAGTCACTCTGTGACATCTTCCAAGATGCTGGCCAGAGCCAGCCTGTCCCATCTTCAAAGACATTCCAAAGAAAAACCTCCACCATCTTTGAACCCACAAACACCCAAAGACACGCACTATTGAAATGGACTATAGAAATCTCAAAATTCAGCTCAAAATACATGTAATGTGTTTGTAACCTTTGTATTCACTCCCTTAATTCTCTCTTAATTCTTACACTTGTATATGCCCTTTTCAAGACATTAGACAAACTAAGAATGCATAAATTATGTTTTATGTATTTCTAAAAGTGTCATGTTTGGTGTCATTCTTCTCCATACATAATTCTACAGCTCATGATCTAGGACATAGTATGATAACTTGTATGGTTGGTGTAATTTCAATCCATGGGTTAAAGTTTTGTCTGTCTGTCTTGGGACGGTACAGACCAGTAAGGAGGAACAAAGAAAGTTTCCTGCGCGACCTTTCCTCTCACGCTAATGGTCAGTCAGGAGAGACTGGGAGTGACCTGACCAATACCTTTAAATACCTGTTACACCCCCAAATCATACCAGAAGGTCCCCGACACAAGGGAAGACCCCTTTTTCTGTACCCACGTGACTCGCCTGAGTCCATGTTTCTCATTTTCTGGCAAATTATAACTTAGTTTAACGTTTTCGCCGCATATATCTTCCGATCTGCACCGCAAACTCCATTAGAGAAAAATCACAGGAAAAGAGAGAAAGGCCCAGAAATGCAGGTATTAGTCATGCGTTTTTAAAGCTGTGCCCCTATATCAAAAAGGTGTTTTTTTTATAGTCTTGGTGTTTCTTAGTAGTCATGTGGGACTGAGTTAGATTTGCCATTCTTTTATTTAAACCCTTTATTTCCTTTCTTTCTTTTCTGTGTTTTTGTTGTTATGTTTTGTACGTTTGTTCATTATATGTTAGACTAGTCAATAAATCACTTTATAACCACATTGGATTGTCTTTGTCTGCCTCACAGAAACGGTCACTTTAACAGTAAAAGATCCTTGCTATCAGCTTATTAAGTTCAATACAACTTATGAATTATTCATCTACTTCACAAGAAGTAGCTATAATTCCCTTTCTGAATAAATAAGTAATTACAGAGTCCGCTCAGACGAGCGGGCGAAGTAATTGTTATTTTTATTAACTTAAATTAACTATAAAGTTAATTCTGAATATTCACAATTAATAATAATTAGTTATTAATCATTAATATTCATAAATTGAGCTAATTTTGCTACAGATTATGGTGGGGAATGGTGGCAATTATTTTAAACTTTTTCTGTGAAGCTAAATTTTCAATCCATAGTTTTTTTGCACACACGAGCGACCAAAAGCGCAAGCAGCTGGCTCTCTCTCCACAGCTGACTTCTGTAAGTGTTAGTGTAACGATTAAACTGGAGTTCATAATATTTTAAATCGATTTTGCAAAGACGCAAGTCCCGCAAATCCTTTTAATATCCCAATAACCTCCAAATTTATCTGTTAAAGACCTTATGATATAACTAAATGAAACTTGGCACGTCCCGTTTCTCATATTTTCTAGACTATATTCTCTCGTGGTTTTAAACCGTTATATTAGCTACCTAACATTTAAACCTTTTTGTTCGTTGCCAAGCGAAATTAATTTCAGAACTGCTGGCCGGTTTCTAAATTAATGTATTTGGGAGTTGCAAGCTTGCCTATGAACAGCTTTCTGAGGTTCATAGGTTTTCTGAGGTTCATAGGTTTTCTTTCTGCTTTCTTGCCTATGTGCCGTTTTGCGATTTTCCAAAAGTTTGTAAGGCACGGCTCTGGACTACGAGCTGTTGGTGGATTTCAGGTATTTCAGCCTGAATTTTACCCACATGTCGCCTTACTGTGGCAAGATTTACGGCATTAGCGGTGTTCATGCCAATGTTGAACAGAGTTCCTACAGCTGCAGCAGCCCCCAGCAAGGCACCCAAAAATACGTTTGGGACGCCGGTGGTACCCACTAAGTTTAGCTTGGATTACCGTAATTTTTTGCAATTGGTGCAGCATGTGTTTAACGTCTGCTTGGGCATGGGCAAGAATTTCCTGGGTCCAACGACTACCGGCCCAGGTGGTTTGGGAGGCTGTGGGGGTGTAGTGAGCTCTGACAACTTTGCGGGGGTTAAGCCGGACGTACACCTTTTGGGTGTACGTTTTACAGTTCGTTATCAGTAACCCAGGTTGTTCACGGAGTACTATCCCCGATGATGGTCCCAGCGATGCAACTTCTGGCTGGGGTGTGACCCCTATTACGCAGATGATCAGAATGGCGAGGCCAATCGTCTTCCTGGCAATAGAATCAAAAGAAACAAATTACATTTGGAAATCATGTCGCCCTGAGTGGCGAACGGCAAATTTCGGGAACAATTACAACAATTTGGTGACAGGAGTCAATTCTAAATTTAGGCCCTATGCTTAGATTGCATGATTCTATGTGAGTCCCCTCAAGACGGGACTAGAAGGGCAAATTTAAAAAAGCATAGAGAGAAGGAAATGAAGAAACGAAGAGGCATGAGGGAATTCAAGTGGGTTAAAGATCAGTGAAGCAGTGTCACAAATGTGGAGTGGCTCCTCTCTACTAGGAGATTGTTCTAGCAGTGCTGTGGAGGAGCAAGCATTAGTGTTGTGTTTAGCACAGTTAACTAGGGGTTCCCTAGATTGTCTGGAGTTATGTTAGTGTAGTATAGAGGGTAGGACGGTTGGTCAGTGTCAGTGGTTTTGGTCCTCCCCCATTTCTGGTTGGCTGGGACCCCAGTGCTTCTTGATCTGGTTTCGATGGACCCATCGAAGAACAGGGTCGCTGTGCCCTTGCCTGATTTTGATTCGGTAGGCCACAGGTGAGATTTTGTCAACGATCTCATGAGGTCCAGTCCAGTAAGGCAGGAACTTCTTTGACAGACGATGAGAAGTATTCTGTCGCGATGGGGCAAAGCTGTAGTACCACACTTGGTCTCCGACATTGAATTCCTGGTATGAGGCCTTTTTGTCATAGTAGGCCCTACGTCCTTCCGCACTCCTTTGGAGTTGTTGCTGTGCAAAGGCGAAAGTTGACCTTAGGTGCTGATGCAGCTCTTCCAGGTACTGGTGAGTGGTATAGGCGGTGACGAGATTCATGTCACCTGGTTAGGACAGCAGGTGTAACGGGAGGGTCATTTGTCGTCCCGTCATCATCTCGAACGGTGGTATCCCAGTAGAGTGATGAGGGATGGCCCTGATTGCCATCAGTACAAGAGGGAGCTTGATGTCCCAGTCCTTTTGATTGGCAGACACATACTTTTTCAACATGATGACCACGATGAACGATGTTGGTTCGTTCCACTTGACCAGAGGAGATTGGGTGGTGGCTTATATGAAGCTTGGCTTGGAGTCCAAGAGGTTTCCACATTTCCAGCATGACTTTGGCTGTAAAGTGGGTTCCTCGGTCAGAGGCAGGCCGAATCTTGAGAAGATGTGGTTCATTAGCAGACAAGCTGTAGTTTCTGCTGTATCGTTGGGAGCTGGGAGACATTCTACCCACTTCGTGAATTCGCAGACTACTGTCAGGAAGTATTTGTTGCCCCGCGCTGAGCATGGCAGAGGTCCTACCCAATCGATTCGGAGGTCCGATCATGGGAAGGTCATTCCTTTCCTTTGCAACAGTGCTCGGTAGTTTGGGTTTGCTGGTTGGAATTGGCAACACACCAGGCATCCTTTTACGTACTCCCCTACATCCTGTTGCATGCCAGGCCAATATGCTACCTGTTTGAGCATTTCGTAGGTGGCTTTGGCGCCATGATGGTGCATCGGGCCATGAGGTATCACGAGTCATGGTTGAGTGACAGGGACATATGTGAGTATGCCGTCTGTGAGATGCAGCAGGTGCTTGATGGAACTGAGGTGGCGAAGATCAGAGTACAGGTCAGAGGCCGAGAGTGGAGTAGCCACAGGGTCGGAGATGTGAGCGACCATAGTTTGCAGAACTGGGTCAGAAGCTTGAAGGGTGACAAGGTCAGTAGCAGCAAACTGTGGTGAGAGAGCAAGTTAGGAGGAAGCGGTATTTTGCACATTGATGTTGTTCGGGTGGCGGGTAGGGGCTGACACATGGGGGGGGGGGGGGGGGGGTTGAAATGTCCAAGGCTCCCCATGTAATGCCCCTGCTTTGGCGAGGGCATTCGTTTGGTCATTGAAGTCTTTATCTTGCCCTGGTTGGCGTGAATGTCCACGGACCTTTTTCCAATAAACGAGCATGTTGTGTTTGGTAACAGTAGAGTCGCATGACTGGAAGAGTTCTTGATGCTTGACAGGTTTGTTGTTAGCTGTCTTAAAGCCATTTTGTTTCCATCCCACTAGATGGCATGTGAAGCTGTGCAGATAAGGAGTTCTCTGACGTTGTGAGATGCAGCTAGTTGTAGGGTGATGAGAACAGCTGCAATTTCTGCATACTGTGATGAGTGAGGGCCTAGTTTGAATTGTTGTGGTGGGCAGGGGTCGTCATTGAGCCAGACCACGCCCGCTCCTGCTTTCAAGTTGCCCTGGTGATTGTATGAGCAACCATCAGCATATGCAGTGGTCATCCCTTCACATACGTTCTCCTCAATGTATCTGTGATTCATCAGTTGTGGGGGTACTGGAGCTTTGGGCTCTGCTGAGGTGCACGTCGTGTCAGTCGAGCAGTTTGTCAGGTTGCTAGCCCGTTTCCTAGGGACGATTTGTGGTTTTGAGCATATCTTGCCTCAACGTCCCGTTCTTGAAGTGCCATTAGCCAGGTAGCGATGCGTGCATTGGTTACCACGCCATCTCTGATTCGTTGGCTATTGAGGAACGTAACTGGCTGGTGGCATGTCTCTATGATAACTTTCTGTGCTCCAATGTAGTTGGAGAAGCGCTGGATGGCCCACACAGTGCACAGTAAAGACTTTTCACAATCTGAGTACTTGCATTCTGGGGGAAGCAGGGTTTTGCTGGCATAGGCGACCACTCGCTTGTCTTTGTCATGGAGCTGGTACAGCCCCGCACTGAGGCAATGCTTGGAGAAACCTGCATCCAGGTAGAATTCCTTCCTTGGGTCTGGGTAGGCTAGACATGGAGCAGAGCACAGGCGTTGTTTGAGTGCGCTAATAACTTCATCTTGGGGTTCTGCCCACACAAAAGATTCATCCTTTTTCAGGAGGGAGGTTAGTGCTCCCAGAAAGCTTCTTAACTCAGACACGTTGGTGGGTGTTTTAATGCTTTGGATTGCCTGGGTACGGCTACACTGTGGTTCAATGCCATTTCGTCTAATGAGCAGGCCAATGAGTAATTCACTTTGGTTTTACACCATTGTCCCTTGTGGAGGGCAATCTTTGCTCCTGCTGTTGTCAGCTGGTTCAGGACGTGATCGATTTCCTTGAGATGATCAGCTAAGTCGATCTTATAATCAGCTAAGATCTTTGGGTTTGGATGGCAATTGGCTTAGGTGTTTCTGTGGTAGGCTGTGTTGAGACTGCGTAGGTGGGTAGGTGAGGTGGGTGTCATCCATTAGTTAGGATCGGCATACACTTTCCCGGGACACTGGCAGGACGGAAGTTATGGTGATGTTTCCATGTGGTCGTGTAAACATCACTGTGTCATCGTCTTCGTCAGACAATGATTGGGCTGGTATGGGGCCTATGACAGGTACAATGAGGTCGAAGTCATGAAACGCCTGGTTGATGAGCCATCCTAGGTGACTGGTTTTAGGGACCGTGATATCTTTGGCTGTACAGTTGTTGAACAGTATGTACACAGCACGTGATGAAGCGTCAATGAGAGGGCTGGCTTTCATGATCAGGCCTAGTTTTAGACAGGTCCTGGAAGGATGGAAGAATGCTAGCTTACTGTTGCAAGTTTGGCCGGGTCGCATGTTGAGGCGAACGCTGACACTCTTGCTGTATGCATGGATTGTGGCTTCTCTCTTATTGATCATAGCACATGCATCTGGTATTGTTTGACCAGATCGAAGGCTGTTCAAATTGACTGAAGTGGTCAGTTGGTTCGACAGAGGGGCCCACACAACATTGTTGATAATGTTCACCCAGGCATTGAGCCGAACTAGGATGTCTGCTCCGATGTAGATGTCATGAGGCAGGTTAATCTGTTGTTCCATCGGATATTCACAGCTCAGATCATCTTGGACGTGGCCATGACTGTCAAACAGGGACTGAGGGGGAAGCGGCTGTGTTTTGAGACATGCGGCAGAGTCTGGTGTCGTTGTTTTAAGGCTTGGAAGAGCTTTAGACTGACAGCTGAGTTCTCTGTCAACAGGGCTAGGGCCACGTTGGACACCAAGGTGTCTTGAATGTCTATTTCAGTCTGGATTTGAAAGGGGCTGGAGTCTGAGTCAGGAGCTTGCAGTGAGCAGAGGAAAGGGTCTTGATTCTTACTGCTGGAAGTTGCACCACTAGTCAGTGACTTGGGGTCAGTGCCTGTAGCTTGACACTGTGGCTCGTTGGATCAAACTGGCTGGAAGGGCAATGGCTCCCGGACTTGAGTGCATATCTTCAGATGCTTGAAATCGATTAGAGGTTCGAACCGGTTCAGCAAATCTTTTCCTATGAGGAGGGGGTACGTGTTGAGTGGTGACACGTACACTGGGTGAACGAGGCTCATTGGTCCCACTGTCAGAAGGACTGGGGCAAGCTGGTTTAGCTGTAGGCTAGTGTGGAAGTAGGCTTCGAGGTTCAGTTCACACCTTTGGAGTCTGAGAGTTCTGTTGGTTCTCTTGGCTCTTTCTTAGACTTCTTCGAGGAGTTCTGTTGACATTAGGATGATGTCAGCTCCTGTGTCCACGAGAGCTTTGACTTGGACTTGGCGTTCGATGATGAGAGACAAGTAGAATTTCCTTGCTACACCTCTTTCGATGAGGTCACCCAATAGTTGAGGGACAGGGGTTTGGCATGGGAAAGGTAGGATTTCAGGGCTGGCTTGAGGTTCGTCGGAGGAGTGGCAGACGACCAGAATGGCACTTTCAGGAATTTGTGGCAGTTCATCTGCAGGTGTCTGTGGGATGCTTCTGTGATCTGCTGTATTAGCTGTGGAGTTAGTGCTTAACTCTATAGCTGGGCGTTCAAATATGTTTCCTGTTTCACTTGAGGTAGTTGCAGGTATGGCTCTTTGAGAGTGAGGGGGTACAGTGCTATTCTCTGCTCAGTGCTTCTTTGTTCGACAGCTAGTCAGGCTGAATCTGGTTTATCCTTCTTTCCCCCCTTCTTGTCGTCTTCCTTGCGTTGGAAGAATTCTTTCATCATCATTCTCATCATTTGTTGAGGGTCGAAACCAGATGGGGTAGTTTCTTCTTGTTGGGATTGAGAAGGAGAATCTTGGTGAGTGCTTTCGACCAAAAAAGTGCTTTTGGAGGCACCGTTGGATTGTGATGAGCTTTTTCTCCTTTGATTACCGAATGAAGTGGATTGAGTCCACAATCTCTCCCAGTGATGTTCAGGAGAACGTTGTCGTCCAGAGGGTCCATCATAGCGGCTGTTCCTCTGTCTAGGTCTAGCATCAGCATGGGAGTGCAGTTGTCTGCTGGGTGCAGATGCCTTCCCTTCTTGGGCAGACTGCTTGGTTTTGTCTGGACGTTGGGCACCCTCTAGTGCCAGTTCTGGACTTTGTGTTTCGATAGCCAGAATAGTGGTGGTTTTGGCGCTCTTTTCTGAAGCCATCTTCTGTTTACCATAGGCTTTATGTGCCAAATCCCGTAACTGCTGCACAGTCATTGTTCATGGGCATGCAAGGACTCCCAGATGGTGGCTTACAGCAAGATGGAGGTTTCGCAGGAATAGAACCTTGAAGTTCAGATCTTCTTCCATTCCAGGTTTGTTCCGAGTTCCAAAATAGGCTCACCTTAGTCGGCTGTAATATGCTTGAGGGGGTTCGTCACGGCCTTGCTTCGTCTCAAGTGCAGCCACCAATCGTCTCTCTAATTCGGGGTCAGCGAATACTTTGATGAGAGCTTCTTAGAGTAGGAGGTAAGCATTCTTTGTGTGAGCTGGCTGTCGATCCAGGAAGCTGCGTACTTCAGGGCTGGATGTCGCTCGAAGCCGGTAAAGTCTATCTTTGTCTGAGACATTGGGTCTCATTTCCAGGTGGAAATCAATGTCTTGCAGATAGGCGTGGATCTCCTGACCACCTGGCGCACTTGGGGTGAACTTGCCAATGTTCCTGGCCAGCTTATCGAGGTCTTTGAGATCCATGCTGTGCGCTGATCTGTGACTGACTAGCACAGGCTCTCGTCGCTTTGGGTGAGGTCAGGCTCTGCAGAAGGAGCTAGCGAGCGTCTTCGCCTCGGTTCCTCATCTTTCTCACTATGTGTGAGTTCGGGGACAGCGGATCCTGTCCTGCTTGGCAGGGGTGAGACTAGAGCATATTTTTACTTGGCGGGTTCACGTCGCAGTTTGTAGGCATGCTTAAGTTCATCTTTGACACTGGCAGACTCCTCTTTGAAGTAGTCCAGTTCCTGCGTTAGTCGATTGCCTTCATGTCTCGCCTCATCTAGGTGAGTTTCAAGAGCTCTGTTTTTGGCTTTTTGGTCTCTTGCTTCAACCTTTGCTTACAGTAGCTGTTCTGTATATTCAAGCTTGTTGGTAGCATCAACGTGGTCTGCTTTGGCTTGCTCCAATTCTTCAGTGGCAGCAGCTAAGTTTTCTCTTCTTTGAACTCTTGATCCATCTTGACGGACAGTTCAGTTCACTGTCGAGCCTCCAGTTCTAGCTGCTCGATGCGGAGTTGTCTGTGTGTCAGCTTGTGCTGGAGTTGGCTGGCATGCCTGTCACTCAGCTTGAGGGTGGCGATGAGAGTGTGACTCAAAGTTCCAGTTATCTTGGCTAGGTCTTTGTGACTGTAGCTTTGGCTTGGGTCTTGCGCCATTAGACTAGTTAGGTTCTCATCCAGCTGATCCTGTGTCAATGGACCATGTTTGTTGCAGTGAGGGGGGAGTTTGAAACGATCTGACTCTGACCTTGAAATGGGACAAGAATAGAAAGGAAAGAGAGAACAAAACACAGCAGAGCAAGAGGAACAACAATGTCAGTGTGTAATGTTAAGAGTGAGAAGTTAAATGTGTACCAATGTTTTAATGTGTGATTGGCAGGTGAATGTGGTTCTCTGGGCTGTGGTTCTCTGCTGGATGTGCGTCTAACTGGTAAACTCTGTGGGGAGAATCAGTAAACACATACAGTTGGCACAGCTAAGGAACAGAGAAATACAAAGTGATAAGAAGTGTAAAGAATAGGGTAAAGATCTATATTTGCACTTTCCTAGAGAAAAAGATGATTTAGCTTCCTTAGACTTAAAACAAAAGAATGCTCCTAAGCTAACTTTTGAATTTTTAGGGTCTCTAATCACCAGGACTGTGGCTGTTATTAAAATTTCATCTGAAACAGGAGAAATTGTGATAACAACAACAATGTTGGTTTCTTAATCAATAGGACTGACACCACACCAAACAAATTGTCTTTTAAATTGTCAAATTATTTTTAAATAGGGACTGACAACGCTTATCTTCTGGTTGACCTGCTTTTAGCCTTGATGGGTAGGATTCCACTATGAGAAGGGAAGGAGAGTGAGAATCAGTCAAGTTTAACTTCAGCAACACAGTGTTCAAGTTTCCCAAACATTTGTCAAATGTTTCTAAAATTCTCTGCTTTATGATTCTCACAGGTGCAATACTTCAAACAGCAGCAGCAGCAGTCAAGTTGAAAGAAGATTGAAGGGAAAGAAAGCACAAAAGAGCTAGTTTTCTCCATTGGAAAAGCTAGGATTGACCAAGTGGTGGCACTGTTGAGTGGATACCTCCAAATTGTTGGCTTATTGGGTTATCAAGTTAGCTAGTTAGCCAAAGTAATGAGAAACGTGTAAGTTTAATTTGGGTTTAGCTAACTGAAGAATACTGCCCTTATAAACTCAATTGGGTGCTGACATTGGTTCAGTTACAGCCACTCACATGCTACACTGTCCAATTGCATCAGCCAGGAACCCAGAAAAGGGAGGAAACTGTGTCCGTGAGCTGGCTTGGGAAAACAATGGGAACTCAAGGTTGTAGTTCATTTAAGTCAATTGGGTTCAACAAAAACCTAAAGAGATATTCACTACAAGTTCCAATAGATACCTGGAATAAATACAATTTTGAATTTAAGTTAAAATGTAAAATTCCAAATTAGTAAAAGGAACGAAAGTAGTAACCCTTATGCGTTATTATTTATAAGAGTGTTTATGATTCAAATTTAATCAGTAATTGTTATTGAAAGTGGAACCCGAACATCATTGAGCTGCTAATGAAATTAGAATTTCCAGACAGCAAGGTTGATTGACCTTAATACTTAGTGAAGGTATTAAAGGTATTCAAGTGTTAAAGTCAAGGTATTTAAGTATTAACTCAGTGAAGTATTAAGTATTCCAGGCAGACTAGAAGAGCTTGACACTGCAACTGAAACTATTGATTCTGTCCTTTCTAGCACGTTAGACATAGTTGCTCCGTTACACTTAAAAAAGATTAGGGAAAAAAATCTGACGCCATGGCACAATGAGCACACACGTGCCTTAAAGAAAGCAGCCCGGAAAATGGAACGTAGATGGAAGAAATCAAAACTAGAGGTTTTTCGTCTGGCCTGGAAAGAAAATATACTTAACTTTAGAAAAGCTTTAAAGTCTGCCAGATCTGCTTATTTTTTAACTTTAATAGAAGAAAATAAACACAACCCCAGGGTCCATTTTAACACAGTAGCCAATCTAAGTAAAAAAAAAAAGCATCAACATGCATTTCTCAATAACCAACCAGCGAACAGAGCATTACAGTAATCCAGCCTAGAAGTCATAAAAGCATGAACTAGCTTTTCTGCATCTGAGATAGATAGCATACTTCGTAACTTAGCGATATTTCTCAGATGAAAGAAGGTGGTTTTTGTGACATGGGAGATATGATTTTCAAAAGTTAAATTGCTGTCTAATATAACACCCAGATCTTTTACAGTAGAGCTAATGCTAACTTTGTATCCCTCTAATTGCAGGTCAAGTTGTGAGATCTGCTGTGTACAGGATTTAGGCCCAATAAGTAATAATTCTGTCTGAATTTAAGAGAAGAAAATTGTTGGTCATCCAGTCTTTAACATCGTTAATACACTCAGTTAGCTTAGACAGCTCAGACGTCTCATCAGGTTTTGTTGAAATATATAATTGAGTATCATCTGCATGGCAGTGAAAGCTGATCCTGTGTCTTCTTATAATGTCTCCCAGGGATAGCATGTATATTGTAAACAGCAAAGAGCCTAAAACTGATCCTTAAGGCACCCCATACGTTACTGGCCTGACTTGTTAAAGCTGTCCATTTATATTTCCAAACTGGTAATGGTTAGTTAAGTATGACTTAAACCATTGTAGAGCCTGTCCCTGGACACCTGTAGAATTTAAGCAATCTATGGGGATATTGTGGTCGATGGTGTCAAATGCAGAACTGAGATCAAGTAAAACTAATAACGAGATGCACCCTTGGTCAGCCACTAAGAGTAAATCATTGGTTATTTTCACTAATGCGGTTTCTGTACTG
>CAIGQV010016781.1:217815-244026 GCA_903798115.1 Danio jaintianensis
ACTCTAACCACCAGGCCACGACTGCCCCACCAGGCCACGACTGCCCCCTCTGACTGAGATCTCGATGCCTCTGAAACACATGTGGGAATGGTGGTCAGGGAGAACTAGCTCATTTGCATTAAAGCAACTAGCTCATTTGCAACAAAAACAGCTAGAGTGACCTAACAGATCAAATTTCCTATATTCAGAATAAATATTACCATAAATAATCTGATGGGTATTTTGAGCTGAAACTTTACAGACACATTCTGAAGCCACAAAAGACATATTAAATCTTGAAAAAAGGGTTAAAATAGGTGCCCTTTATTACAGTGGTTCCCAATTCCGGTCCTCAGGATGTAAAGTCCAGTCCATGTAAATTGAGAATGTGCCATGGTGCGATGGAACTGACTCTTAAAGGTAATGGGAAATGAAACTCTGATTGGTTTAATGAATGCTATGCCCAAAACACACCCATAACTTATTAAGAGAAAAAAGGCAACTGTTAGATAAATACATTTTATTCATTTCCATATATTCTATTTATATTCTTTTTATATATGTATAATTTTAAAGAAACTCAAAGTTAATGTTATAAATGTATGTGCTTCTTGATATGATCACATGCTCAACTGTACAGTCGAGGCCAAACGTTTTGAGAATTACATAAATATTGGAAATTGGAAAAGTTGCTGCTTAACTTTTTATAATAGCAATTTGCATATACTCCAGCATGTTATGAAGAGTGATAAGATGAATTGCATAGTCCTTCTTTAAAATTAACTTAATCCTGAAAAAAACTTTCCACTGCATTTCATTGCTGTCATTAAAGGACCTGCTGAGATCATTTCAGTAATTGTCTTGTTAACTCAGGTGAGAATGTTGACGAGCACAAGGCTGGAGATCATTATGTCAGGCTGATTGGGTTAGAATGGCAGAGTTGACATGTTAAAAGGAGGGTGATGGTTGAAATTATTGTTTTTCCATTGTTAACCATGGTGACCTGCAAAGAAATGCGTGCAGCCATCATTGCGTTGCATAAAAATGGCTTCACAGGCAAGGATGTTGTGGCTACTAAGATTGCACCTAAATCAACAATTTATAGGATCATCAAGAACTTCAAGGAAAGAGGTTCAATTCTTGTTAAGAAGGCTTCAGGGCATCCAAGAAAGTCCAGCTAGCACCAGGATCGTCTCCTAAAGAGGATTCAGCTGCGGGATCAGAGTGCCACCAGTGCAGAGCTTGCTCAGGAATGGCAGCAGGCAGGTGTGAGCGCATCTGCACGCACAGTGAGTTAAAGACTTTTGGAAGATGGCCTGGTGTCAAGAAGGGCAGCAAAGAAGCCACTTCTCTCCAAAAAAAAACATCAGGGACAGATTGATCTTCTGCAAAAAGTATGGCGAATGGACTGCTGAGGACTGGGGCAAAGTCATATTCTCCGACAAAGCCCCTTTCCGATTGTTTGGGGCATCTGGAAAAAAACTTGTCTGGAGAAGAAAAGGTGAGCGCTACCATCAGTCCTGAGTTATGCCAACAGTAAAGCATCCTAGGACCATTCGTGTGTGGGGTTGCTTCTCATCAAAGGGAGTGGGCTCACTTACAATTTTGCCCAAAAACACAGCCATGAATAAAGAATGGTACCATTTTCCAGCACGATGGAGCACTGTGCCATAAGGCAAAAGGGATATCAAAGTGGCTCGGGGACCAAAACATTGAAATTTTGGGTCCATGGCCTAGAAACTCCCCAGATCCTAATCCCTTTGAGAACTTGTGGTCAATCCTCAAGAGGCGGGTGGACAAACAAAAACCCACTAATTCTGACAAACTCCAAGAAGTGATTATGAAAGAATGGGTTGCTATCAGTCAGGATTTGGCCCAGAAGTTGATTGAGAGCATGCCCAGTCGAATTGCAGAGGTCCTGAAAAAGAAGGGCCAACACTGCAAATACTGACTCTTTGCATAAATGTCATGTAATTGTCGATAAAAGCCTTTGAAACATATGAAGTGCTTGTAATTATATTTCAGTACATCACAGAAACAACTGAAACAAAGATCTAAAAGCAGTTTAGCAGCAAACTTTGTGAATACTAATGTTTGTGTCATTCTCAAAACTTTTGGCCACGATTGTAGTTTTCAATCAGTTGAATGGTTGGAATGTGTTAGTTGCAGGAATATTGTGCTGACAATGAGTTGAGTATAAGATCAATAGGATTCTACCAAACAAACTGTTACCAATGTTTAAAGACAATGCTTCATCATCAGTTTTTATGCCTGTATAAAAACTGGCCTCGAAGGACTGCCCTTGGAGTAACCAGAATGGAACCTTTTGTGTTTCTTCTGTATTGTTCCCTTGCTGCAAGAACATTAAAATCTCAAAAAATGAATCTTCCCGAGTCTTGGAATAATTTTTGATCCTGACAAATTGGTGAGCCAGCCAGGAGTCCAATGGCAGTACATAAAGCTTCTCATTGACTTTCTTGCTATAACCAATGAGTTTCAGAAACACCGTTATAACAGCGAGAGAAACATTAAGATAAAAGAGTAAAGGATCAAGAGCCCAACTAAAGCACGGAAACCTATGATCTCTGGTGAGGTCAAATGAAAAATTTTCAATAAAATAAATATATAAAACCTCTGTTAATTATCAAATATTTTTAAAAAGTCAAACTTTAATCAGTGAAGCAGGTAATGCTGTTTGTGTAGTTGTTGTTTTGATTCAGTTGGTTTGGTGTAATGCTGTTGCTGTATAGTTCTACTTATTCTTTCCTTCAGTGACTGTGCTTGTTAACCGCAGGTGTTCATCAGTGTCAGAATTCAGTCATTTGTGGTCATTCACATTGTCTAGTGGACTAAACTAATCATCTAATTTAGGGACTAGTGAATGAGGGTGTATGGTGAGATTTCAGACACTCTGATTACTTTCTCTAAAACAAAGGTTAGATCTGTTACAGTTGTTTTCTGTATTTTTTACAGAAATGAGCTGTTAATCATTTAACAGGTTTTCACTTTAGATTGTACTTTACTGTAGACTTACTGTTAAAAACCAGAGACATTTCTTACAGTGTACTTTCAAACCAAATTGTAGCTTTAACTTTAAAATGTTCAAAATCCAATACTAAATGCTTACTGAATAATAACAAACAATACACTTTCAAAATCTTTAATTTACTTGAAAAGGAAGGTTTTTATATTTGTATATTATATTAAGGAATTTAATGTGTATAGACATACACCCATGGTGCTTTACAAAAATAATTTTAAAATAAAAACTTTTACATGTGTTCTTATTGTTAATTTTAATAAATAATCTAAAAGGTGTTCAATGGCAATATCGGGAGATGTATGGAGAGAGAATTGTTTCATAATTCCAAACAAATATAATACGATCCACAAATAAATGTGAAGCGATTGACAAATACCAAGTATATTCACAAATAAATACAATGAGATCCACAAATAAATCTTAGAGTTCCACAAATATGAATTATATTCACAAATAGTAAAATTAGACGTGCAAATAAAAAACATACTCACAAATATATATATTTTTAATTCTACAAACACAATTTTGCCTGACATTTATATATGAATTGCGTCCTGTGCATTTGTAGATTAGTGTGCATTTGTGGGTAGCTCTCTGTGCATTTGTAGATCGCTGTGGGTATTTTTGGGTAGCTCTCTGTGCATTTGTGGATCGCTTTGTGCATTTGTGGATTTTGAAACATTTCTAACGTCAAGACGAACACTAATCCACAAATAGATGGACTCCACCCACCTTCTACTTAAACCAATCAGATACCGGCAACGTGGTGCTGACCAATCGTTGCTCGTTCTCGCTCCAACCAATCGCGCTTTGCCTTACAATCAGAGCGGGACCAGCCGTAAATTTAACCTGTCTCTTCAAAGTGGACGGCCAGGACAGTTCAAGACAGGTCAGTGGTGCTCATCACAGCATTGTTGTAATAATATGGAGCTGTCCTGGCTGTCCTTGTTGAATAGACTGGTTAATGGACTGCACGATCGCTTCTGCGTTTGCGCTCAGCTCGCAGGGTTACTAGTGCAGCACAGCGATCACTGTACGTTATGCGGATAGTGCAGGAGAGGACGATAGATTACACACACTGTTTATAAGCGTTTCCTCGGATTACCGTGAAGGACATTAATCGAATAATTAAACAGAGAGCTGTCACACCAAACAGCAAAGAAGAGAAGAGGTTCAGATTCTACATTTAGAGTTACATCGATCATTTTGAGGGTGAGTATTATCATGCTATATATACGAATAGCAATAAAACGCTAGCCGTGTCCGTTTCTCACAGTTCATGTTTGTGTACATTGTGTCCTTAATATCCAACTATGAATGTTACTAATTATAGGTTATTTCTCAGTTTCCTGTAAGGGTGGAGTGACAGGAGAGATCAGAGTGACATGTTTCAGGTCCATGAGTAACTCAGAGAGGCTGCATAGTTTGAGTAGGAGGTCATTTATGCTCAGGATGACATGACGATCCAACTCATCTACAAAGACATAAAAATGTTTCGGACCATCTGAGAGGAAGCTGACCATTTCTTTCTCTTTTTTTTTTTACTTCTACCTGCCAAGATGACTACAGATTTGAACAAAACTCACACACACACACAACTTTTAATGATAATTGTTTAGTGTTGTATTTTTACACATCACTGTAAGGGAAATGTTCAACATTAATGTGTCAAATTATTTATATTTACATAACTGCAGTGTAAATGTGTCAAATTATTTACCTTTTTAACTACTGCAGTGCAAATGTCTAGTTACTTATATTTACACAGTTCAAGGTTTTCCTTAAAAATTAGTTAGAGGTGGTATCCCATTCATTAAATTTTTGCTACTTGAACCAAACGCATTTTGCATTATTCTTGTAATCTTATATAAAAAGACTAACTTTAAATGTAATTAAATACAAAAAATGCTTGAGCATCACTGGGGGTCTGACAGTAGTTGATTGCCTGATTTTTGTCAAAAGGCAGAGGTGGTACAACATTTGATGGAGGTGGACACCCTAATAATTCTCTATGCACAAAAAACCTGCATATTTACATTAGTGCAGTGCAAGTATCTAAAGTTATTTATATTTACATTAGTGCAGAACAAATGTTCACTCAAATTGTTCTGTTATTTATGTTTAAATGTTTATATGAATGTATTAAAAATGAATGTTTATTATATTAACAACTTTATATCCCTGCAGTGCATGCAATGTACAGTTTGCAAGTGTTTATATATGTTTTTTACAATAATATATTCAAGTTCATCAATACCCATTAAATGTTATCTCCTCTTTAATCTTTTGCTCAAGCTTTTACTAATGGGCAGAAGGCAAGCCATTATGTAAATCTGGTTGATGCTCGCTAATAGAGAGAGATGATGACTGTCCAGCTTGTGTTGCTTCACCCTGCAGATGAGATGCTCAATGTGGACCCTCTGCCAAATGATGGACACTGTCTCCCTCACCTAGTTGCTCTTACTCTGGACACACCTATCGTGTTGTAGGATGCAAGTTGTGAACCTAAATCAGATGTAATACATGTATTAGTGTAAATCTGAAAGAAATTAAATGGCTTTAAAAATGTATTAGGTTTTACATATAAATACTTGTGCTTAACACATTTGTTTGTTTATTTGCCTAATAAATGGCATTAGAATGTTTAGTTTTAGACAGATGGCTATATTTTTATTTTATCAGATTTAAGCTATAAATAATTTATTAAAGTTCATGATAATATCGATCAATGTCCTTCACGGTAATCTGAGGAAACATTTATAAACAGCGAGTGTAATCTATCGTCCTCTCCTGCACCATACGCATACAGTAATCGCTGTACTGCACTAGAAGTAACCATGCGGGCTGAGCGCAAATGCAGAAGTGATCGTGCAGTCCATTAACCAGTCTCTTCAAAAAGGACAGCCAGGACAGCTCTATATTAATACAACAGTGCTGTGATGAGCACCACTGACCTGTCTTGAACTGTCCTGGCTGTCTATTTTGAAGAGACAGGTTAGTTACGGCTGGTCCCGCTCTGATTGTAAGGCAAAGCGTGATTAGTTGGAGCGAGAACGAGCAACGATTGGTCAGCACCACGTTGCCGGTATCTGATTGGTTTAAGTAGAAGGTGGGTGGAGTCCATCTATTTGTGAATTAGTGTTTGTCTTGAAGTTAGATATGTTTCAAAATCCACAAATGCACAAAGCGATCCACAAATGCACAGAGAGCTACCCACAAATACCCACAGCAATCTACAAATGCACACTAATCTACAAATGCACAGGACGCAATTCACATATAAATGTTAGGCAAAATTGTGTTTGTAGAATAAAAAAATATATTTGTGAGTATGTTTTTTATTTGCAAGTCAAATTTTACTGTTTGTGGAACTCGATTATTTGTGGATCTCATTGTATTTATTTGTGAATATACTTGGTATTTGTCAATCGCTCCACATTTATTTGTGGATCGTATTATAATTGTTTGGAATTATGCAACAATTATCTCTCCATAAAGATGACACTAGATGTGAGTATCAGGACCAACGATGACTGAGTGAAGGTGACTGCTCTTTATACTGTGTGTGCGTGTATGTGTGTGTGCGCGCGTGTGTCTGTGAACAGGTGCAGTCAATCAGTAATCAGGGGAATGTGAACGTCTGTGAGTGGGTTCAGGTGACTGGGGTGACTCCGGTGACTGCCTGACAATAGCTATGTTTCCATCCAAAAATGCGAATTAACTTTATGCGCAAAACTGGAATATCGCATAAAAGATGTGCGAAAAAAGCAGCGTTTCCATCCAACGAGTCAAAGAGAACAAAATCGTCACTTCCTGATTAAATGGCGCCAAATATCAACAGTAAAAACGGAACTTGCTGAGGTAGGAGAAGCTGCGTGAATATTTTCTTCATTTAATAAATTACTTGCCTCAAAAGGCAATTCTGACACGCAGTGAACGTGTGGTGGCGTTTGAAGGCGTGAGACGTGGAGCACAGACGCTCTTAACAATTCTGGAGGTCATTAATAATGTAATAACACTAATATTGAAATGGTTAAGGCATTTTAGAATGACCAAAACAACATTTCAGATGTTTTACAATGTGGTCAGCCTGCTGGTTTGTTCATTTACAAACATTTTTATCACATGATCTCTTATAACCAAATCACATGACCTTTTTTTAATGCACATACTGAAATTTGTTCGGTAAAAGTGTTTCCATCGTAGTTTATGAGCATCTTTTCTTATCGAATAAAAAGTTTATCCTACTCAATTATGCGCATAAATTTTTTATGCGCATTTTCAACATTTATGTGCATCTTAGCGTTTCCATCAACCGATTTTTTTTTTAATGCGCATATACAAAATGTATCTACCTATTTTTATGCGCATTTTGGATATGCGCATAAAAAATCGGTTGATGGAAACGCTAAGATGCGCATAAATTGTGGTAAAAAGGACCTTGAGACCCACCATGCCCAGGAACTAGACTGGTACTTGTGCAGTGTGTCAGACTGACAAACAAGGAGAACTAAAACTTAAAATAATTAAAAGTTCTGATGCTCTAGGAGGGGCTTTTGATAAAAATAAATAAATCTATATAGACAGCATTGGAGTGCCTTGAAGAGTGCCAGATGAGTTCAAGGTTAGAAATCAAATACTTGCAGGGCTTGAATCCTCCATCTTCTGGTGGTCAACAGAGATATTAAAAATGTAGATTGGATAAATTTACAATATAGACAAATTTAAAGGTATCCATGAGCAACTCTCTGCTAATAGTTTGGTGACCCAGCAGGACCGTATGGTAACTGAACCTTTATAATATATGGTTTTATCTATTATACTTTAATTCCCAACAACACAGCTACTGAAAGATCAAGTACTAAAGCACTACTTGGGTTAAAATTGGAAAAGGAGATTGTGATAAAATAGAAAAAATAAAACAAATTTCAATGTTATACATAATAAATATGTCTATAAACAGGAAGGAAATGTTAGATAAATTAATTTTATTAATTTCCATATATTCTTTTTATATGATACTTTTAAAGAAACTCAAAGTTAATGTTATAAATGTATGTGCATCTTGATATAATCACATGCTCAACTGTAGTTTTCAATCAGTTGAATGGTTGGAATGTGCTAGTTGCAGGGATATTGTGCTGACAATGTGTTGAGTATAAGATCAATAGGATTCTACCAAACAAACTGTTTAGACCAATGATTAAAGACAATGCATTATGATTTGTTTGTATGCCCATATAAAAACTTGCCTCGAAGCACTGCCCATGGAGCAACCAGAATTGAACCTCTTGTGTTTCTTCTGTATTGTTACCTTGTTGCAAGAACATTCATATCTCTGACAGCAACCCTTTTAGACTATGCCCCTGATTTTTTTCCCATCCTTAAAATAGCAAAAGTGGATTTGGATATTCGCTAAGTGCTTTTGCACCATCCGTTTTAGACTTCGAGCTTAGGTCATTAAGATAGAGCCCAGTGTGTTTCAGTAGCTACGTTTCCATCCACCTATTTTGATGCGCACAAAAAAAACGCTAAGAGGCTCATAAATTTTGAAAATGCGCATAAAAAATGTAAGCGCATAACTGAGTAGGATAAACTTTTTATTCGATAAGAAAAGATGCGCATAAACTACGATAGAAACACTTTTACCGAACAAATTTCAGTATGCGCATTAAAAAAACGTCATGTCAAAAAGGTCAAAAAGTCATTTATTAAATGAAGAAAAGATTCACGCAGCTTCTCCTACCTCAGCAAATTCCATTTTTACTGTTGATATTTGGCAGCATTTATTCAGGAAGTGACGATTTTGTTCTCTTTGACTCGTTGGATGGAAACGCTGCTTTATTTGCACATCTTTTATCCGATATTCCAGTTTTGCGCATAATGTTAATTCACATTTTTGGATGGAAACATAGCTATTGTAATTTATAAAATATGATAGACATCAATCACTGTCACACATACAGACTTTTCAAGAGTTCGCACTTAGATAATGCTCGACTATGATAGCAGATTTGGCATGCTGTCCCGGGAGAGAACCCTGAGCTCGGAGATAGGTGAGCCCAAGGTTCCCGCCTGGTCAATGAGCATTAGGAGGGATACGAGATCAGGTGTTTCTCGAAAGCCTCCCTTTGGTTCTAATTAATACGGTAAGTGTGTGTTTATGTGCTTGTGACTGATTATTACGGTTCGTTTATATGCATGTTTTTAGATTGTGGGAGGAAACCGGAGTACCCGGGGAAAACCCACGCGAACACGGGGAGAACATGCAAACTCCGCTCAGAGAGTACCCACTGGTTCAAATAGCACTTGAACCCTGGTTTTCTCGTTGAGTCGCCGTGTCGCCCAATCAGGGAGAAGGATAGGGGAATGATAGGGGAGGAGGGGGGGTTTCCGAAAATGAAGATAGGGAATGAGATTTTTTGGCAGGGTATTTATAGTGATTTGTAATGATCTGATTGGTTGGCTAATGGTTAGTGATAGGTATCAGCTGTCGTCGTTCATATCACGTGCTGCTCTCGAAATTAGTTTGTGAAACTTCACTTCAAGAGTTCGCACTTAGATAATGCTCGACTATGATAGCAGATTTGGCATGCTGTCCCGGGAGAGAACCCTGAGCTCGGAGATAGGTGAGCCCAAGGTTCCCGCCTGGTCAATGAGCATTAGGAGGGATACGAGATCAGGTGTTTCTCGAAAGCCTCCAAAAGAGCTATCTGCTCGGGACAGCAGCCGTGTATTCGGAGAACGCCCCCCAAAAGGCTGAAAAGTTGCTATATCCGGCTGCTGGATATAGTGGCTGGGAAGGAGGAAGAAGAAGAGAGATGCAAGTCCCCAGGGGGCAGAGTATATATAAATGTATATGTATATAAGCATATATAGATATACATATAAATATGATGGGTTGGCCTTATATCTAGGGGGGGGCGGTGACGTGACTCGAAACTCGAAGTCACAGCTCGGGAAGTTGAGCTAGATAGGCTGTCTCCGGCAGGAATCGGGATTTTTTTTTTTTTAGGGTGAAGGGTGGGGGTGCCTGCCGGAGTAGGTGCTCGAGGACCGCCCCTGCGGGGGCTAGAGCTTGGGAGTGACAGCTGAAATATGTGCCCGCATACTGGGTTCTATTTGGACGTACATGTGCGAATGATTGACATGTTCGCATGTAAGCGCATGCGAACTATCGATCAAATGCATGAAGCTAAGGCCGGGCGGGGGTGGTGACGTGACTCGTGCTCGAAGTCACAGCTCGGGAAGTTGAGCTAGAAAGGCTGGCTCTAGCGGGAGTCTGGGAAAAGGGATTGGGCGGTGGAGACTCCTTTTAGAAGGTGACGAGGGAGGCTTGGGGAGCCAGCATGGTGTCGACATGCGTCCGCGAATTTGAGTATGTGCGGACGCGTATCTATATCATATGCTTACCCGCTCACGCGCCCGCTCGGCGAGCGCGCAGGCATGCGACGCTGGGCTGGGGAAGGGGCAGTGACGTGACTCGAAGCTCGAAGTCACAGCTCGGGTAAGATGAGCTATAATAGGCTGCTCTGGCAGGAGTCGGGAGGTGAGGGAGGGAACGAGACTCCTGAGAGCGGTGGGAAGCTAGGCGAGGTGACGGGGACTGCTGAAGTTGGGGAAGGAAGAAACAAGGCTGGGAAATATTTCATCTGAAAAGGGACTTTTGGGCTGCTTTGAGGTGGCTTTGGCTGAGGCGAATGTATGATTTGAAGGCATCGGATGACCACCTGCCTAGGGTTTGTATGTGATGCTGTGATAGCCCTTTGTGTGCTGCTGTGGTGGCAGCTCCAATTCTAAATGAGTGGCTAGAGTAGGATTCTGGTGAAAATCCTGAAAGGTGAAGGACTGCTTTTAGGTGTCTTTGGAACCAAAAGCGTGTGATTGGGTGGGATGAGTCGTCTAAAAATAGGGGGAAGGAGGGGCTAGTGCTGAGGGTTATCCTGTAGTGTATGTATGCTAGGAGTGTTTGGAATGGGCGTGTAGAGGAGGGGATGTCAAAAATGTATATGTAGTGTCCTTTGCGTGATTGGTCTGTTTTGCTTTTCTTGATAAGGAAAGGTATCGTTTCCTCATCGATGAGTGCTAGATCTGATATGGTGGGGTGGATGCTGGGGTCGAATTTTGACGTTATAGAAATTTCGGAACATCTAAGGAATCCGAAAAAAGAGAGTATGAACATGGCGTCAAGGGTTCGGTCAGAATGGGTAGATAAATAGCCTTTCCGTAGTGTGGAAATGCATTTGGATAGTATATGGTGTGTGATGGGCAGCCTGGAGTCTGGGAGGGAGGGGTGGGCTTTTTGGATGCCTTTGATGAGAAGGCTGGTTTGGGCATTGGCTATAGAATTTGGTACGGAGCCATGTATTAATTTGTGGAAGAATTGGATGCCACTTAGGTAGCTTCTAATGGAGCTGGCTTGCATGTTTTTGTAAATGTGGAGGTAAGTGATGAATGAAGTTATGGTGAGCAAGGAAAAATTGGGAAATGTAGTGTTGTAAATGGAATGAAACTGTTTAAATGCATTCCAAGCTGTAAGATATGATTGTAATGTTCTGGGGGCTACTGCTTGTAGGATAAGGGAGATGGATGTTTGGTGCAGGTGATGCATGGGGTGATTTATGGCAATATCATCTCTGAATAAGGAGGGACGGGAGTCGGATGTGGTTCTGCTTCTGGGGCGAGCATCCAGAATTTCTGTAACAGAAGACGAGAGAGAGAGTCAGCAATTTGGTTATGGAAACCGGGAATGTGTTTAGCTTTAATGATAAATTTTTTTTTTTTTTTGTTTTTTTTAGCAGAGGTCCAAATCAGGCGGCGGAGGAGCGGCATTATTTTTTGGCGAGGGTAATCCTGGAATGTTTCTGGCGGAGTCTAGGGGAGGTTCGGTTGGGGCGTGGCTTTCTTGCTGTTTATTTGACAGTCCGGGTTGATCTTATTCTGGCAGAGAGATGGTGGGCTGAGGGTATGGAGCGTGGCGTGGGCTAGTATCCTGTAGGTTCCTCTTGAATGCAGTGTAGTAACGTGATGTTGTAGTAGAGTTTTTAACCCTTAAATAATCCTGTAAATTTGCTTAAAATGCAAATGTGTCTACTGCAGAGTCAATGGATGAAACACTATACTCCATTCGTCAGAAATGTCCTCTAATTCATCGCTGTTGAGCGGGAAGTTATTTGCTCGTTTCCTTGCCATTACACCACCGACCAACTTGCACGTGTAAACTCTCTCGTGACGCTCCTTGTGTATGGAATGGACGCATGAGTTGCCATGGCATGATTTTATTTATTTATATTTATTTATTTATTTATTTATTTTTTTTTTTCCAAAATAATATCAGTACTTAACTACTTTGATCGTAGTGAAAAATAACTATGCTTAGTATATTAACATTAATAACACAAGCTTATATGGCCGAAGTCATATTCAAGGTCATTGCAACTCTTGGTTAAAGGCTAACTGCATTTTCGTGCATACCATTTCTCTACTGTACTTTATGAAAACAGAGACTGTTGTACTTGTTTGCCATTGCACTGTTTCAATCTCGCGATTTCTGAGCTCAGGAATCGGTTGGCGCTGCGTGTTCAGCTCCTCCCCCCTCCACACTGAGCTCAATAATCTCCAGAATTCAAACAGAGCGCTTATTTGTTTACGTTATTTAAATTTATATTACGTGCGTTTATCTAACCCTGTAAAAAATACTATACCTTACATTGTCGCTGTTGAACTCATGTCCCAGTAAGTACCCAATGTTTTTAATTTCCTTACCTTTCTCTTTAAGATATCTATTATTTCCTTTCTCTCTTCTCTTATGCTTTAAGCACTCCTGTTTAACATGCTCAATTGTTACTCGTTACGACTGATTTGGTCCATTCACGTCAAAGAGAGGGCGGGACTGATTCTCGTTTTGAAGCTCCTTGGATATTGGTGGTTGTAGCACTTCTTTGATCCGGCTATTGGTTCAATGACATGTCAATCACAGAGTGCAGAGGTCGGCGGCCATTTTGTTTTCAAAATAGTAGTAATGTTTACGTACGTTACTCTCCCGAACGCGTTATAGATTTAGTGGTTCGGGATACTAAATTGAAATGATAGCCTTGTATTGCGTGGATGTTTATAAATGAATAAGTGCGAAATGGACTAAGTATTTTACTGAATTTGATTGCTTGGGTTCTTGCAGTGGAGAATATGGATCTGTGGACGGACGGGAGGCTTGAAGGGTGAGTTTCTTCAGTTATTGTCTTCCTTGGTTGTTGTCAGAAGTTCGGCTTATGCAACGGCTCAGATGCCGGAATCTCTGATGTCTGAGGGATTCTGGCAGAGTTCGTGGACTGTCAGCTTGCTGGAGATTGGGTTGAAGGTATGCGTAGGATGAGCATGGGAAGAGCAGGAGGTGGTGTAAATTGGAAGGAGAGGAAAATCTTTGACGGCGTTTTAGTTGACTTGTAGAAGAGCAGGTGGGCCAGCTGTTTTTTGCGGGGCTTCGGGCTTGATTTGTAGTCCTGGTGAGGCTGGGTGGCGCTGAGCTTCGGCTGGATTTTTTTTTGGGAAGAGCGGGGTTCTCGCCGAATTGTTTGTCAGTTCTTTTCCGAATGATGGGTTTGGTGGTGCGGTGCTGTAAAAGTTTTGAAGCTGGAGCGTTTTTGTAGCGAGAGCGGTCTTCAAAAAACGAAGATTTTCCGAAAATGAAGATAGGGAATGAGATTTTTTGGCAGGGTATTTATAGTGATTTGTAATGATCTGATTGGTTGGCTAATGGTTAGTGATAGGTATCAGCTGTCGTCGTTCATATCACGTGCTCCTCTCGAAATTAGTTTGTGAAACTTCACTTCTGGAAAATTACAGGCAATTTGTCCAGAAAGAGATCAACAGGCCTTTAAAAAAAAAACATTAAAATGCTGTTCTGTGTGAAATCAGACATAAGATAGCTGGTATGAGCACGTACATGAGACATCTACTCTGGCCAGTCAAAACATTCTGACACAGATGATACATTCACATCTGTGCTGTTTATGAAAATAAAAGCCTTTGAATCCTTTGCTCAGACACATTTAGCTACTGATTTCCTTTTAGTGCCAACTGTGAAAACAAAATACCATTAAAATGCATCTGATAAAAAGCTGTGAGTTTACCTGCAAGCGCTACGTTCAGCTATGTGATGTGTGTGCATGCAAAGAGGAAACATGCCAAACAGTGAGACTGATTTCAGTAAAACACTGGTACTCTTTTATTTTAAATCTCATAAGCTGCAGCTCATACTTAATTGTACCTCTCCACATGTGTTCCTACACATCTCTTCATCGGAGTTGTTCATAATACTTTGGCACATATCCACAGAATTGCCCATGTTTGCTGCACAGACCTTTGTGTAATTTAGTCAAATGTATAAACATAAATGTTTTTTTTAGCTGCAAATAGCACCTCTGCCTTCAAATGCAAGCAACAACATGTCTTCTATTGTTCAGTATTTTTTTTTTTTTGACAAAGCAGCTACATGAATGCTAAAGTTTTAAATAAAAGTGAAACCATCAACAAAAAGACTGACTCCTTCATGTTTAGAAACACAAGCGCAACCGTTTAGAGGTCATTTCTGCTTAATGTTGTCAGAATTTACCAGAATTTTGGAATGGATGCATGAATAGGACTTTAAAAAAAACAAAAAAAACAATTAAACATCCTTGCCTGTGTGAACAGCATTTTTTTTTTATTTAATGTATATTTACCAGTATAACTGTTTCAAAGGGGCTATTGGTATATTTAAAATTAGGAATTGGTATGATGGCCAAAGTCCTATATCACAGAAACTGTATAAAATGCTTGGCTGCAGAATGTCATGTCTGACCAATCAAAATAAAGTATTCTGGATATTACGTACTGAGCAGTGATGAAGTTTTGTGTAGTGTATATAGAAGTGCTATAGTGCAATAATTTTCCCCATATAAAGTTGATTATCTGTGGAATTCTGAGATCTATCAGATAATTCTTACATCTGTTGCAAATTTTTGACAATGAAAGTCTACTTGAAATCAAAGAAACGTTTTTGTTTTTGTCATTTAATGTTTACAACATAACCTAGAGATGGACTGAATAATATGATGATAAATCACAAAGAGTAAGTACTTAAGCATTAAATATAACACTTAGAACAACATGTCATGTGTTAAATCAGGATTAATGAAGATTACTGCATGGATCCTCTCCTTCACATCTGCTACCCAGAACACTTTATATGTGCCTAACATGGTTAGTATGTGGTGCTGGTTCCATTTAACATAC
Organism: Danio jaintianensis; assembly: GCA_903798115.1. Taxonomy (NCBI): domain Eukaryota; kingdom Metazoa; phylum Chordata; class Actinopteri; order Cypriniformes; family Danionidae; genus Danio; species Danio jaintianensis. The sequence goes on from CAIGQV010016781.1 coordinate 233,111, forward strand.
AGTAAATAAACCCACATCAGGCAAATATCCCTGTTCACAAAGTTATTTGACCTTCTGGTTTGCTTAGATGTTTGCTGACAATGCCAAAAAGTCATGATTATTGTGTTGTAACAAAATGTTTATCATCTAATAAATGTGCTTGTGTCTGAAGTAAAAAAAAAAACTAAAAAAATGAGACAGCATTTGAAAGCTTTGAATGTACGCTTGAATCCTGATTCAAAGTGCATCTTGTGCTTCAGTTTTGCTGTTCCTTAATTAAGTAAAGGTGCTGTGGCCTATATGGGGTGCATTAGTGTCCACCCACATTTTCAGGAACAGCCCTGGAAGTATTTTTCCCATTAAAACTTTTATAATAAGGATTTTACTTCTTAAAACAACTCATAAATGGGTAACACTATACAATAACAGTACATGAATAATGATGTATTAATATGTAAACTAAGCATTACTTTATTACGAATTAATGATGAGTTAAGGTATGCGCTAATCATGAACTTTAACTACAACATGACTCACAAGAGGTTATGTTTGAATAACAGAAGTTAAAGCTAAATGTAACCAACATGAGCTTATAAGCTGTTAATGTATAATTATGTCGTACTCATGAACTCCCATGTTTAAACTGTTCATGTTGATGTTGACAGAACACTTTTCTATTGTTATTCAGTATAAACGCACAAGACGGACGTGCATAAGGAGTTCATACGTAGTTAAGAATGGGTTAATGATGATGTGCACCTCCAAGTAAAGTCATGATATAATTATACATTAACATGTGATGAGTTCATGATGGTTAAATTAAGCATAAACTAATGTGATAATTAATACATTAATTAACAAACAAGTATGTACTAACAAGTAATTAAGGTAGCCATTATTCACACATGAACTCTTGTGACTCATGTTGTAGTTAAAGTCAATTTATGATTAGCGCATGCCTTAACTCATCATTAGTTCATAATAAAGTAATGTTTAGTTTACATATTAACACATCATTATTCATTCATTTTCGGCTTAGTCCCTTTATTAATCTGGGGTCGCCACAGCGGAATGAACCGCCAACTTATCCAGCATATGTTTTACACAGCGGATGCCCTTCCAGCTGCAACCCATCACTGGGAAACATTCATACACACTCATTCACACACATACACTACGGACAATTTTAGCTTACCCAATTCACCTATAATGTCTTTGGACTTGTGGGGGAAACCGGAGCACCCGGAGGAAACCCACGCGAACACGGGGAGAACATGCAAACTCCACACAGAAATGCCAACTGACCCAGCCGAGGCTCGAACCAGCGACCTTCTTGCTGTGAGGCGAACGTGCTACCCACTGCGCCACCGCGTCGCACATCATTATTCATGTACTGTTATTGTAAAGTGTTACCCATAAATAAAACTAACCAGCTACAAAAATCAAATCACAACATTACAATCTTTTATTTAAAACAAAAAAACAAGACTGTAATGGCTTTATGAGAGAACAATCTAAAGTCCCAGGTATTGCGAATGACAAACAAATACAAAATATCAGACAAATACAGAAATGTATTTAAAGTTGTTGGTTGTATCTATGGAAACAAATCATAAGTTTAGTGCAAAATATGCATATTCAGGCACATCTAAAAATAATAATATGATGGAAAAATTCTTTATTTATTTGCAATTAAATTGATAAAAGCAAATTTTCTAATATTCTATATTTATTGCACACTTGAAAAGTGTCTAGCAGTCCTCTAATTGGTCGTAATAGGGCCTAAATAATAATCTGACCAATTTTTGTTTTTCTGTTTTTATTATTTAGTACTCCTTACAAATTTGGTTTGATGCTTAAGAATATGGTTCCAGTGCTCACTAGACTAAGCCAAACAGTAGTCACTGAGCAGAATTTTGCTATTGTTCTTGACATCCGTTTTCTGACCCCCAAAAAATTATTAACAAGCAGCTCTTTCTTACATCATTTTCTGATGCAAGATATTTAACTAAAATGTTTATCATCCATTATGTTTACTTTTTTCTCAATTTCTTAAATGTGTTTGTTTCCAAGAAAAGGTGTATTCATAAGTTTTTTTTAAAAGTAGACGTGACATCAGTTGAAATCCCCCTGTAGTCTGACAGTCTCTGAGGCAAGCTGGAGCCCTTCAGACAAGCACAGACAATGACAATATACATTTTTATGGAGTGTAAAACACTCTACACATAGTACAATGGAAGACCAATATCTTCATCCAAGAAGTTGCCCACAAAAATAGCAGCAACTTTTAGGCCATTACACGGTGGTCCAACAACAAAGTTTTCATTTACTTCTATGGCAAATGCACCAATATTTTGCCAACTTGGAATGCAAGCAATAACAGACTCTGCACAATGGTTTGTTTTCACAGCTCCAGTTTGCTCTGAAAATTATACACTCAAGTATACCTGACTGTGAGTGTGAAATGGATAGGTTAAGAACAGCAGACTGCCATACTGCTTCTTTTTAATGCATTGTTAGCCTTTAATTTACTTGACAGGCATTTTGGAACATGAACAATGTAGGATTTAGTTTAATCAAGCCTTCTTTTCATCAACACATTGAGTTTAACCTAGCATAATGAGGTTAGTAGCAATGACATCATACTTTCCAATCAAATATGCCAGACATTATGTAAACGAGTACTTCACTAACTCACAGCATGACTGGATGAGGTATGTAGAAACATGGATAACATCCTGGCTGAAAATCAACAGTACCTCATCTGGTAAGTGTGCAGACATTTCCTTTTCCAATTAAGTTTTTAATTTGTACTTTAAGCTAACTTAAGAATACACTAGTATAGTAGTTTGCTTGTGGAATATTTGTAGTCAATAACTGAGTGCTTGCGACAAACAACCATGTACGTCCAAAAAAAAAAAAAAAAGAGATTGAGACATTAATTGTATGTGTGAACTTTGTGTACAGAAACAGTTTGGGGATATTTTTCACGCGACCAACAGTCTGCATTTTAAACATTAAAATAGCGTCACATGGAAAAAAAAGTTTATGTCCACTAAGAACAATAGAAATGCCACTTGCTGTCATGTCCGAAGCAAAACCTCGACAAAAAAGGAGAGCCTACATGAACAAATGAAGGACAGAGTCAGGAAGGCTTTGAGGGATGCTGGGAAACCATATTTGAATCGATATTGAAAAACAGGAGAACAAAAACCAGGGAAAAAGAAACCGAAATAGTTGAGTGGAAGAACCGTATATGTGATGTGATCTCTTTCTCTCTGAACACGCTGAGAAGTACTAAACACCACAAAAACTATTAACCTATCAAAATAAACCACATACCATATATAATAAAGCTGTATCAATGCATATTCCCCACCAGTCCAGTGTAAACTACAGCAAGCAGAGTTTGTTTAAATATTTATTTATATCATGAGATGGCAGAGCGCGAGAACAGTTTGAAGTAGTATATACACAGGTGTGCTGCACCAGCTTTTCTAAATAAACAACAAGGTGCACTATTGAAGCTATCTATACAAGAGGTGATCAAAAGTTCAGAGACTATGCCCATCAAAGATTTATTTATTGTTTATTGTTAATAACTGATTGTTATTGCCTGTACTGTAAGGTCTTTGTGTTGTACATTGTTCATACTGTATTTTCTGTTTTTTTTATAATAAAAATAATAATAATAACAATAATAATAATGATGATAAATAATATTAATAATAAACTTGAAAGAAATCCAACCTGTTCTTGGAAATCTCGAAACTTAGGGCTTCTGGTAGTACCCAGAATAACAAGGTCCACTAAATGAGGATTAATGTTTTCATCTGGCTCCTAAACTCTGGAATAGTCTTCCTGATAAAGACTCTTTTTCAGTTTAAAACAAGATTAAAGACTTATCTTTTTAGTAAAGCATATACAGTAGAAGTCAATATTATTAGCCCTCCTGTGTTTTTTGTTTCTTTATCAAATATTTGTTTAATAGACCAAGGTTTTTTCACAGTATTTGCTATAATTTCTAATATTTCTTTTCTTCTGCAGAAAGTCTTATCTGTTTTATTTTGGCTAGAATAAAAGCATTTTTTAAATAAAAAAAACATTTTAACATTGTTTTTTTTTTTCCTTGACTTTACGGAAAAATACCGGCAGATGTGGTTGCCAGTAATCTACTGTTTTTAAAGAGCCCCTATTAAGGGTTTTTGAAAATGAGCTTCCATGCAGTGTGTATCACAGCTCTAAGTGAATGAAAACATCCAGCTGAGGTTTAAATCTGAAAGTGCACAGTGTTTAAAACTACTGATTCTTTAGCAAAATGGTTGACTCTGAGTCAAATGAATGAATCGAGTTGGGTTAGGATCTTTTGTTTGAACAAGTCTAGGTGTCGATACAGTACATCACCAAATATGTATTTCCATATCCTGTAAAATGTGAACGCGCATTTGACTTCAGACACTAGCAGAGCACTGAGGATCACGGGACTGATCATGACGCGAAGATGACGATCACTGACTGATGGAGATTCGGCTATGGGGAATAAAGGGTTAAAGTTCATTTTCACAACACCACAGTATAGCCAATCATGTGTTGTGTTTGTTTCTGTCATATTTCAGATTTTTGATACAATAACCTACACTGCAGCGCGGGATTCGTCGGCCATTTGCTATTAAAGGAAGGAGCAGCAGAAACTATTATGTATGGGACTTTGTCAGGCTTTGACAGGGACTTTTTCAGTAACTTGCAGTTCATATGGACCAGTTTCTTCTTCCTCTGGATCATAACATTCATTCATTCATTTTTTTTTTCGGCTTAGTCCCTTTATTAATCTGGGGCCGCCACAGCGGAATGAACCGCCAACTTATCGCTGCGGTCACGCCATCTGCGGTTCCGAGAGAGACGGTCACGCTGTCTGTGCTTAAAATTTTGGTGCGCGTCTACTCGGTGTTGCGTGGTAGATTAAAGACGCGTGTGTTTAATGCGCTGCTTTTTATAATCTTGTTTCAGTTTTATTCGCGTAAATTAATTCAAATTAGAGGTAATAAAAAATGGTCGCTTTTATTCAGGTTTGGATATATAATAATCATGACTTTCTATGTAGTCTATAATATTATTTCTTTGTTTTGCTGTAATTGTGTTTTATTTGCGGGTTTAAAATGAAATTGATAGCACTTAAAACTGCGGTCACGCCATCTGCGGTTCCGATAGAGACGGTCACGCTCTCTGTGCTTCAAATTGTAGTGCGCGTCTACTCGGTGTTGCGCGGTAGATTAAAGACGCGTTCAATGCGCTGCAGTTTTATAATCTTGTTTCTGTTTTATTCGCGTAAATTAATTCAAATTGGAGGTAATCAAAAATTGTCATTTTTGTTCATGTATGGATATATAATAATCATGACTTTGCATGTAGGCTATTTTATTATTTCTTTGTTTTGCTGTAATTGTGTATTATTTGCGAGTTTAAAAGTAAATTAATAGCACTTAAAAATCATTACCCGGCTGTCATAACTATTCACATTCATTTTCATATTCACAACCTACTATTTAGGTGTTTACTGTGTAATTATGACTATTTTATTGGTTTATTTGTGTTTTTCTGTAAATATTTTCCTTTTTTTCATGTGGAATGTTGCTAAATGAATACAAAAAATTGAATTAATTATTGTACAAATGTTTATTTTGCTTACTTAAATTACATATGAATAATAACATACCAAAATCATGAACTGCCTTCTTATTCAATCATATTTTTAAAAATCATTAAAAAAAAAAAAATGAAATTGTTTTCTGCCAACCTCACCAGATTCTTGTTCTACGTGTCCTGATGTACCACTGTGCTCACTTTTCATATCATATTACTGTTTCATATTTTAATAATAACATGCTAAAATCATGGAAAATACACTGATGTCCTGATGTCCTATTATGAATTTAGGGTGATATATTTTATTTTTTTTAAAGTAAAACTATTATTATTTAATAAAAAAGTGCCATTTTTCCACTTGAGCCCCTACCCCTTTAACTGTCTCTGCACGGCCCTGAGTTCTGCTGTAGCCTTATAGATTTAATATTAAATGAAATATTATGTAAAACACAACTCTGCCTTATAGTTTTTCAGCTTGAAAATACTGCATTTTGATTTGTAGTGGTTTTAAAGTGATAGTTCACTAAAAAATGAAAAGTTACTCATTGTTTACTCAGCCTCACATGGTTTCAAACCTTTGAGTTTCTTTCTTTTGTTGAACACAAAAGATATTTAGAAGAAAGCTAGTTTCCAGCTTTCTTCAGAATATCTTCTTTTGTGTTCAGCAGCAGAAAGGTGGACAAACAGGTTTGGAACAAGTGAAGGGAGAGTAAATTATGACAGAAGTCATAGTTGTTCAAACTTGTAGAAGATTCTTTCTTTTGTTGAACACAAAATATGATATTTTGAAGAAATTACTTAGATTTTAAATGTGAATATGCAACATGGCATTCTCACAGTACGGAAAGTTAATTACTATATTTACTATGCTTATAATTATGTTAACAACCACATTCTTCATTGAAAGCACTTACGATTACATTTTGTGACCCAACAGCAGTATCTTTGAAAATTATATAGTGACATTTGTATATGCATTTGATATATGTAGACTTAGTATTGACATTGCTATTTTGTACATACCATACAGGGCCACTGGAAAACCACACAACTACAATAAAGATGGGAATTCGTGAGACAGTAAGCAGCAGCAGCATGATGAACTTTCAGAGCCCTGTCAGCTGTGCTGAATGTCTGCTGTCCTGGAATAGGAGATGGTGCTCCACAATTTACAGTTGGAAACGTTTGGATTCTACTCAACGTGGAGTACAACAAGAACTTTCTTACTGGATTCAGTAATTCAATGTTTAGATTTGATGGTGTTTTTGACATTTTTAATATGTAAATGTATTTGATGTTTAATATCAATGAACGGGTTTAACCATTAAAATTGTGATTTGAATGGTAATATTCAGGTGACATTACACTAAAAAGTTGAAGTAACCTCCGAAAAAATATGTACATTTTATGGTGTTTTTGACATTTTTTGCACATGTCTATGATTGTATATGATGAGAACTAAAATGCATGATTTTGTAAAGTTAATTTTGTAGAAATGTTCAATATATTTGTTATTTTAATGTATTTTCACAAAATTGCCTAAGTAAATAAATTTGGCAGTGTTTAAGTGTATCATTATTTAGTATATTTTATTCATTTTCTTTTGGGACAACGGGGAATAAAAAAAATCAGTAAAATGTTGTTTTAGCAATGTAAATTTCCCAATATACATTTTTAAATTAAGTGAAACCCAAAACGCATGCTACAACAATGTAAAATATTCAATTGAGCCAATACCATGATTGGGCAGACTTGGTGGTTTTTCAATTGGCTCAACACATTATTTCTCATTGAGCCAATGTTAACAGGCTGTTGCTACAATTGAAAAAAGTCAGTTTGTCAAATTTCATAAGGGCCGATTGAAAAATTTACATGTGACTGGTCACTGAAAAATTTTTGAGTTTGGCCAGTAAATTTTTTTTACAGTCTATGATTTTGTATGTGGCAAATAATATTTGAGGAAATTTGAATTTGATAATGCATCTCCTCAAAAGCATTTTCACACTGACATTAATATATCTTGTTCAAATACATTATTAACACCAGCTAGGCTATTTCCTTCCTCTGCTCTCTATTTCCACATCCTGAGGTCTCTAGAGATTGTCCAGAGCCACATAATCTGATCCAAGACCTGTGGAGAGATAATGCCAATCCTACGAGGACTTGAAAAGATGATGCCAACCATCCGAGCACTTGGAGGACAACTCAAACACTTAATAAACAAATACACTTCATTGAACATGTACACATAGATATCACCTTTTTGCAAGAACACTAAATAACTGCAGGTTAACTATGTTTAAATAATGTCCAGCCTATACACAACTCCTTAACTATTCTGATTTCGACTGTAATGTAATAATGTGCACCTTTTGTAAAGCTGCTTTGGAACAATAATTATTGTGAAAAGAGCTATACAAATAAACTTGAATTTAATTGAATAACCCATGACATCATTTTTAGTTTTGAGTGAATTATTCCTTTAACCACTGAATTTTGGAATAGAAAGATTAAAACATAAATTTTTCTGTAAAACATAATCCAGTAATCTGTGTGAGTAATAAAACATTTCAAATTTAATGCTGCGATCACATTAGAGTTTGTGTGCGCGAAATTCTGTCTTCTAAACGGGCGGGATTAAACAAGATGATTAGACATTAAAAAAAGCGAGCGATTGGTCCATGTTTTAAATTTCTGTCCAGAGAGGTCATGTTTTGCAATCACGTAATGCGATTTCGCAGCTCAGAGTTTACCAAGCTTGAACTTTCCAACGCAGCGAACTGTCTTTTTAAAATTAATTAATTTCTTTATTGGAAATACAAATACCAAATACAACAAAATGGCATTCAACTTTACAAATTATGTATCACACATGGAAGGCTCAACACAAAATAATATACAAAAATACTAAAAGTATAAAAATTACAATTCATCCAAACGAAAATAAAATTAAGAGCGAAAAGATTTTAAGTTCTTTTATAAAGACACTGTGTAGTGGAAGTGTTTTAAAATATCTGCATTTATGAATAAAATATTTGGCTAACTGCGAAACTTGTGGAGGAACTAGCGTTTCCGTTCTGATACATTTGCGTGCATATGAATGGAAGTCTAAGGGGAGAAAAGTCCAGTGTGACCGCGGCTTAAGTCTAAAATCTCATCTCATGTCAAATACTTGGTAGTGTCAGCTGAGGATGATTTGGAGGAGTTTTCTCATGTGAACCACTATTTGACAATAATAATATACAGCTGTGGAAAAACTCAGTGCAGTGCCAAAAACACAAGTCCTTGAACTTCTGTAAAATAAACATGGGATTTTTTTTCAAGCAATGTAGCATTGAATTCTGGCAAACTTAATAAGCCTCCTCTCATTTGTCTTTGAGTAGTTACAAACGCAAGTGTCTTCAAAGCGTCTTTGAAGGTGAAACGCAGACAGACTAGAGGTCGCCTCGGATTAGTTGTGTGATTAGTAGGTAGAGCTGCATGGATGATTACGTCAATTTTCTCATAATAAAGGTAAAACTCAAAATCATTATCAGCTGTTGCATATCAAACTTAAAGGTTAAGGGATTAAATGTGTCTGTGGCACAGCCGTAAACATGGCTTAATTGTCAACATGTGTCTAATAAGATTCAGCACTGTTTAAGGAAAAAAAAAAAAAAAAACATATTCTTTGATTATTCTTCAAAAAGCTTGTTTAGATGTTTGTTTAGATGCTTCAAAAGGGAAATTCACCCAGGTAGTACTTAATCTTATTGTTAGTCCTCACAATACTCAAGTTTCGTGCATATGCAAACACAGTGGAGTTTATGTATGCAGCCTCATCATTCAAACCTGTTTGTTTTCTGGCACAAAAATTTCCAACACACACATCATCAATAGTAAATACAGAAGAACTGCTTCATGGTAAATAAACTCTTTGCAATGACAAATTACTCACAAAACATGTCAACACTTTTTCTTCCAGAGTGGCACTTAAAACTAAAAGGCTAAACTGTTTACAAGAACTGCATTTGAAGGCCACATCCTGAGGCTCTGGTTTAAATTGCTATAAACCAGTCTAGGAAAACTAGTTGTGTTTCATTACCTTCTTTATTTTAAACCAGCTGACTGAAAATTAGTCTTGTGTGTTTAAAGAAATAAGGTCACACTCAAAATGAGCCGCCATTTGTCAGAGAGGATTGACTAACAAGAGTGATATAATGGACTATTATAGAGTTGCTGCAGTAGAGACCATTACTGTAATATTAGCAGCCTTGCTCTTTGAAGACCACTGCTTCTCCATGAAGTCATGCATAATTTATATCTTTAGTGTGGAATTATGCTCCAGCAGATGTGATGAAGCTTCAGGATGGCTTCAGGGAAGACAGAAATTACATCATATGATGTTGGGATCTTCATGGATAAACTGAAGCCATGGGAAAATAAATTGAAGCTTGTTGTTCTTATCTGCTATTATCAAACAGTGGTTTCTAATTGGTGGGTCAGAACCTTTAAATGTCAGCCTGGCCTGTTTGATGAACTTACAGGGATTCAACGATACAAATCCCTGCATAAATATGGCTTAATATATAAGTGTGCCCCACAGTTATTATAGAAATTAAAATAGACTTACCTGATTATAAATAGACAGAATGTGCTTCCCATGTCTTTTCTTTGCTGATGTCAAATGCTGTGCTCCATTTAATGTCTGTCACTTGGTAGAAGCCAGCAATTTAAGATTATATTTAGACAATAGGTTATTATTCACTAAGCATGTGCTTATATGTATGTATTAAACATTTATATGTCATGCAAAATATATAAATATAAACATATGCAAATATTTAAGTTTTTTATATTATTTGCATTTTATGTTTTTCATGTATGTACAGTGTCCAGCATAAATGAGAACACCTCTCACATATCTCTCTTTAAGAGTTAATATTTAAACGAAATGCTTTACAGTAATTTATTTGTGCATATACATTAGATTAGGCAGTACCCAAAGCCAAAACTAAAACTAAAATAACAAAATAACATAAGATCATGGTCCAAAAATGTGTATACCCAAATTAATATGTGGAAAAATATTAAATACAATTTTAATAAAGAAGAAAAATCAAGATAAATATTAATTCATTCATTTTCGGCTTAGTCCCTTTATTAATCTGGGATCGCCACAGCGGAATGAACCGCCAACTTATCCAGCATATGTTTTACGCAGCGGATGCCCTTCCAGCTGCAACCCATCACTGGGAAACATCCATTCACACACACACACACACACACACACACACACACACACACACACACAC
>CAIGQV010016781.1:262537-278250 GCA_903798115.1 Danio jaintianensis
TTAGACAGGCTGGTGTTACAAAATCTGGGCCTGGTGCTTTTTTCCTTCTCTGCTTTTGGAAAACCTGGCGCACATCATCTTCACTGAACTGAAGTGCAGGTGTGGGGGAGACGGGGGGGGGGGGGGGGGGGGGGGGGTGGAGGTGTTAATGGTGGTGTGAAGAGCAGTTAAGAGCGGGTGTGAAGTGTTTTCTCAAACCTGCAGTAATATATTGTCTTCTTTGAAGTGTCATCCAGATAATGGAGTTGAGGAGTCTCTAAACTCAATATTGAGTCATTGATTTTCTCTTGATTCTCATCACATGTTTGCAAAATAATACCAATCCTTGGAAAATCTATAGTGTCACTCCAGTTTAATAACTTTCCACTTGTCATGATTTCTCCATAAAAGTTTTGTATTGCCACAGTAATTTCCGTTAAAAAAATTTCCGCAAGTCTTTTTGATTTTAATCCAGTCACTTCCATAATGGTTTCCACAGATGTCCATTCCTCGTTTTCCATTAGGTGTCCCAACTTCACAATACCCCTCTTCAGCATACATGCTTGTACACTTACTGAGGATAAAAGTCTTGTTTGAAACATACTATTAAAAAACAAAGGTTCTTCAGGAGCCCAGTGTATGAAATTATTGTTGTCTCTTTCCACCTTTAAAACATTATGCCACACACAAAACATCTTCTGATAAAAACTTGAAATTGCAGACAAGTCCATATCTTCCAATTTCATTAAAAACAGGAGTTTGTCAAGTCCAAGTCCACCTGCCCTTTGTAAAATGGCACATGCTGTATGTGTCCATAACAAATCTTTGTGATAAAGAAATCTTTTTGCTGCTTGTAGTCTGAAAGCATGAATACGAGATTTAACATCCACCAGTCCATGTCCTCTTTCGCACAGAACTCTCCCCCTGTATGACAACTGTGGTAATAGCGGTTCCCATTTAGACAATCGGGCAGATACCTTGTCCAGCATACCCTCCCAATTCTTCATTCGATATTTATCACTACCTATAAAAACACCTAAAACTTTAATACCATCCTTACCCCATTTCAAACCCCCTGGTAGCTTTGGATATCCCACCTCATTCCACTGACCCATAATATACCCCTCGCTTTTCTCCCAGTTTACTTTAGCTGAAAATGCTTTTTCATAAATCATAATGGTCTTATTTAAACTTTTGATGTCCTCTTGCCCTGTGATAAACACTGTGATATCATCTGCATAGGCACAATTTATTAATTACAATTTCACCTCCGTTTTTATATACACCATTTAACTCCATTTAACTTCTATTTGCCAGACATTTTGACAAAATAAAGTCCAAACATAATAAAGACACAGGTCTCCAGTTTTTCAATGAACATAAATCCCCTTTTTTTTTTTTTTACAATGAGAGAACTGCACGTCGACAACTCAAAGGAAGCAACTTTTCTTTAAAACAGCTTAAAAATAATTCATATAAATCCATTCCGATTACATTCCAAAATTGTTGATAAAATTCAACCGGCAGTCCATCTATTCCTGGATACTGTCCATTAGACAACTGCTGCATTGCCTCGGTAAGTTCCTTAAAAGTGATATCACTGTCCAACAACTTTTTTTGTTCATTTGGTAATTTTGGTAAATCCTCGAGTAATTCTTCACACGGTTAAATCACACGGTTCCTTACTATATAATGTTCTATAAAAATCAACAGCCATCTTTCGTATTTCCACTGGATCAGAAGTGATAGTCCCATTTTCACGGCAAAGATGATGCATCTGTTTCTGTTAAGCACTTGTTTTTTTCTAAGTTAAAAAAAAAGAACTGGGAGCATCCATATCTTTAATAGAACAAAACTTTACTCTTATCATTGCTACTTTTGCCCATTCATGCAAGAAAGATCCAAGTTCTGCTCTCCTCTTTTTCAAAAAAAACTTTCTGCACATTTCCAGGATTATCCATAAGTTCTTTTTCAAGCTGTACATTGTATTTTTTCAGTCTTTATATTGTTACCATAATTTGTAAAGAAGAGTTTAAAGTATAGTTCTGACAAAAAACTCTTATCTGTGCCTTACCCACCTCCCACCATTGACTAAGGCTTTCAAAAGAATTATTTTTCGTTTTCCATTCATTCAAGAAAAATATAAATCTCTCACAGAACAAAACATCCTGTAATAACTTTGTATTAAAATGCCAATAATATGTACATCTTAACTTTTTTCAATATTAAGTTCTAAAACAATCATATGATGATCCGAAAAAAAAGTAGGTGAAAAAAAGCCTTTATAACCCTGTTATTCCATATTTGTCCCACATAAAAACGATCCAATCTCGCACCACAGACCATGTTGTCAGTCACTTTAACTCATGTATACTGTCTTTCCCCCTTATTTCTTAATCTCCAAATATCTACTAACCCATTTTTCTTCATTATTCTGGATAAAACTAAACTAGATTGAATATGAGGTTCTTCACCATTTCTATCAACAGTAAAATCTGTTGTACAGTTCCAGTCTACCCCTAAAATAATACAAACACCTTCTTCTATTCATTTTAAAAACTCATTTAGTTTAATAAAAAAACTCACCCTTTCCGACCCATTATTTGGGGCATAAACATTAATAAAACCAAACAAAAAACCTTCAATTTCTACTTTTGTATACAAGATAATACCATTCTCAATTTCTTTCACCACTAATATATTGGCATTTATATTTTTGGAAATTAATATTGCAACTCCTGCACTATTATTTGAGCCATGACTCAGTTTTCCACCCCACCACATATCCCATTCTATTTCGTTATCACTGTCAGAATGTTTCCTGTAAAAAGGAAACATTAATCTTTTTAATTTTTTAAAATTCCGAAATCACTGCCAATTTCTTCCTAACTCTACCAGCATTATTATTTAAGGAGCCTACCCTCAAATGCTCTATTAATAAATGAAAACAAAAGACAGGACAGATACAGAACCAGAAACCAAAAAAACATAGACACCCTGTGCAGCTTAATCATTCCTTTACTTTTTTAAAGTACGAGATTTTCCTTTGCGCAGTTTTTTTAATGCTTCCTCAACCAAAATCTCTTTTGCTTACTTAACTCATCAAGGCTTACCTTTTTCTGAAACAACACAACCAAAGCAATAAATTTATCCACATCTGGGAAAAAATCCTCAACCTCAATCACTTTTCCAAAAGTTTCATCTAAAAAAAAGTTTATTTCCTGTAATGTATACAATTCTCCCATAACTTGGGAACCGATATCAGAAATATCCGTACAAGCATCATCATCCATAATCTCATTATCGTTGCTCATGTCAAGACCCTGTGAATTTTCAAGTTGTTGCTCGATTTCTTTTTCTCCAATCTCACCGGTCATTATCTCTGCACCTACTCCACTAACTTCTGCTATAACCTCATTATCATTCCTCACTATATCTTCGGCCCCATTGTTCTGGTTTATAGAAACCGTAGGGCCGTCATTAGATCTGCCATTTCGCTGTCGCTACCAGCAATCTCCACATTCGAAACATTTCATACTTCCAGTGCTAGCATACAGCTAAAAAGATTTCCCTTCTGTGGAGAGGTGAGCATGATCGAACACCCAATGAGGGGGGAGAGCATGCTCGGAGCCTGGCGGCTAGTCAGCGGATCAATCAGAGATAACGAATAACACCTGTTTTTCTAGTGATTGGGCCGGAGAGACACCCTTCTGAAGGAGAGGAGAAGGAGCAGTCGGGAGAAGAGAGAGCAGACACACACACACAGCTACACGTGTCTTGTCCATTATTAAAATAAATAAAAAATACTTACTTGAATCGCCGACCCTGTCTTCTTCTTCCCACAACTTCAACGAACAATATTACAGTGGTGCCGAAACCCGGGAAGAAGAAGAAACTTCGCTGCCAGAATGGTTTCTCCGTCTACTAGTCCATGTGCGGAAGTCATCCAGGCGCTCGCGGCCCTCCACAGAGAACAACATCACGCGCTGGTGGAGCTGAAGCAAGATTTACATCAACGGTTCCAAGTCCTCATGGAGGCCCAGCGGGAGGACCGCGAGCTGATCCGGAGTCTGCTGGCCCAGGAGATCCAGCCCGCTCCGGCATCTGCCGCCCACCCTCCCATCAATTTACAGAAAATGGCATCGGAGGATGACCCGGAAGCGTTCCTCGATCTGTTCGCGAAAATGGCGGAGGCGTGTGGCTGGCCGCGGGCCGAGTGGCCGGTAAGAGTCATCCCGCTGCTGTTGGGCGAAGCCCAGATCGCCGCACAGCAGCTACCGGCCCAGAATCTCCTGGAGTATGCTCACCTGAAGCGAGCCATTCTCCAGCGGGCCCTTCGTGTTTGCCCAGCAGCTCCGTGACGCCTGCCGCAGATGGCTGGTCCAGGATGGCCGGGACATTTCCCAGGTGGTGGACGCTGTGGTGCTGGAGCAATTCATCTCCCGCCTCCCCTCCCGGACATCGGAGTGGGTCCAGTGCCACCGGCCAGACAACCTGGAGACGGCCATCCAGTTGGCGGAGGATCACCTGGTGGCGAGGGCCAGGGTCGGCGAAATAACCTCTCTCTCTTCTCCCCCTTTTTCTCTGTCTCTCTCTCTCTCCCGTCCTGTTCCCAGGCCCAGAGTGCGGAGACCGCCCACACCAGCACCCAGACGGTGGTGCATTGAGGCGGATCCGAAGCAGGTCCCGCTGAAGGAGGGCGTGTATCAGGACGGAGGGGTGGAGTTTCAACCTCTGGCTGCTCCTCAGACAGCACCAGGTCTCTCTCCGGTTCAATCGGTTGGTCTTGCTGGCCCCGGGGGTGTAGGGGGAAGGTCTGGGCCGATGCATTGGCGCCGCGGGGGCGAGGATAGCGCACCAAAAAAGCTGCTCCGTGAAGGAGGTGAGTGCGTTGATCCGCGTCCCCGCCACGCCAATCGTCGCCCCCAGTTGCGACGGGCTATACCGGATACCTGTGAGTATAAAAGGGGGTACATATCAAGCTTTGGTGGATTCGGGGTGTAACCAGACCTCCATCCACCAAAGCCTGCTTCAAGACCCGGCATTGGAAACGAGCCGCACGGTAAGGGTAAGGTGTGTGCACGGTGATGTAATTCACTACCCGCTAACGGCTATAGATATCCAATTCAGGGGTAAAAAGCATAGCGTCGAGGTAGCGGTCAACCCGCACCTCAAACACCCGCTAATTTTGGGAACCAATTGGCCTGGATTTAATAGATTATTAGGGGTCTTATGTGCGGGTGTTTCTTGGAAGAAGAAATCGCTGGATAAGGGGCGGGTCGCTCAGCTGGGGGAATCCCAAGCGATGCCGTCACGCGCTGACTCAGGGAGAGGGCCGGGAATTTCCCGGTGTAAAGACTTTCCCCTGGAGCAGTCGCGTGGGGACACGCTGAGACATGCACTCGAAAGAGTGCAGGTCATAGATGGGCAAAACCTCCAGCCTGATCGACCCCTCGCTTATCCATATTTTGCGATTATTAATGACAGGGTGTATCGAGTGACCCAAGACGCTCAGACAAAAGAAGATACAACCCATTTATTAGTACCAAAGAGCCGTCGGGAAATGCTTTTCCAGGCGGCTCATTCTAATCCTATGGCCGGACATTTAGGTCAAGCGGCCACATTAAATCGCCTCATGGCCCGATTCTTTTGGCCGGGCATTCACGGGGATGTCAGTTGGTGAATCCACCGGCCACTCAAAAAGCGCCATTGCGCCCGCTACCAATTATGGAGATCCCCTTCGAGAGAATTGGTATGGATCTCATCGGGCCATTAGAGCGATCCGCACGCGGGCACCGGTTTACTTTAGTCTTAGTGGATTATGCAACCCGGTACCCGGAAGCAGTAGCGCTCCGTAACATCTCGGCAAAGAGTGTTGCGGAAGCTCTGTTTCGTGTAATCTCCCGAGTGGGGATCCCCAAGGAGATCCTCACTGACCAAGGCACCGCGTTCATGTCACGCACATTGCGCGAACTTTACAGATTGTTGGGCGTTAAATCGATTCGCAACAGCGTCTATCACCCACAAACAGACGGGCTGGTGGAACGATTTAATCGCACGCTTAAAACGATGATCCGTAAATTCGTTCACGAGGACGCGAAAAATTGGGATAAGTGGTTGGAGCCCTTGTTATTCGCTGTGCGGGAGGTTCCCCAAGCCTCCACGGGGTTTTCCCCCTTCGAGCTTCTCTTCGGCAGACAGCCCCGAGGGGTTTTGGATGTCGTTAGAGAGGCTTGGGAGGACGAGCCTTCGCAAAGTAAAAATGAAATTCAATATATTCTGGACCTTAGAACAAAACTCCACCCCCTGGGGCGGCTCTCTACGGAGCATTTGCTTAAGGCCCAGAATGATCAACGCCGGCGATATGACAGGGGCACTAAACTACGTAAATTTTCACAGGGAGATAAAGTCCTTGTACTGCTACCCACTTCCAGCTCTAAATTACTCGCCAAGTGGCAAGGGCCGTTTGTGGTCACACGACGAGTCAACGATCTCGATTATGAGGTGGTACGTTCGGACAGGGCTGGGTCACGTCAAATATATCACATTAATCTGTTGAAGCAGTGGAAGGAGCCGGAGGAGGTAAAATCTATACTTTGCGGGGGGCCGCTATTGCACGCTCCTGACTTTGCTCTCCCCTTTCTGTTACAGACGGATGCGTCCAATCGGGGTCTGGGGGCGGTTCACTCCCAGGAGGTGGTGGGAGTGGAACGGCCGGTGCTGTACATTAGCCGAAAACTCAGCAAGAGTGAGGCTAAGTACAGCACCATAGAAAAGGAGTGCTTGGTGATAAGGTGGGCCGTTCTCACTCTCCGTTATTACCTCCTGGGCAGGGAATTCGTCCTCTGTTCAGATCATGCTCCTCTCCAGTGGCTCCACCGCATGAAAGATACCAACGCGCGGATCACCCGTTGGTATCTGGCATTACAGCCTTTTAAATTCAAGGTGGTCCACAGGCCGGGTGCACAGATGGCTGTAGCCGACTTCTTCTCCAGGGCGGGGGGTGGCTGCAGGCCGGACGGCTCCCCGGCCTGAGGCGGGCGGTGGGGGTATGTGGAGAGGTGAGCATGATCGAACACCCAATGAGGGGGGAGAGCATGCTCAGAGCCCGGCGGCTAGTGAAGTGGATTTTTAACTCTTTAGAGTGTGAAGTTAATCTATATAATCAAATTGTATGTGTATAATCTGCTGGTAAACTTAGAAAGGAAAGATGGGCTGACTAAGCATCTAGAGTTAGAAAGGAAAGATAAATAACTAACTGCTTGGCAACTTATATACCATATGTAGAGTTAGAAAGGTCAGGGGGGCATGAGAAAAGAAAAGACTACCTCAACAGTTAAGTAGAGATGGACAAAATATATAGTAGAAAGGTCAGGGGGCCATGAGAAAAGAAAAGACCACCTCAGCAAGATAAGTATAGGTTGTAAAGTAGTAGGAGCTGGGAGAGGCCTGTTGAACCAGGTACCAACTGTGAAAACACAAAGGTGGGGGGAAGCAAGGATAAAAGATGTGGTAAACTTGGGGGACATTGGATTTGTCCTGGGGAGAGACTGAGATGGGTCTGCTCCAGGCTGTCTGCTTTTTTGGAAAATATTTCAATAAAGTATATTTTTCTGATATTCATAACCTCCAGACTAAGTGTGATTCATTAAGAGAAAAGCCGGAAACCATGACAAATGGAACGTGGGGCTGGAAAGGAGCAGGACTTGTGTTGCTGTGCATGCTGGACTGGAGAAAAAACACAAATGTGGCCACAATTAAAAAACGGTAAGAATTTTCGCTTATAAGTTTGTGTTTTTTCTGCCAGGACCTGCTTGTAACGGTAAAAACACTTGATCTGTTTCTCCAGCTTTAAAGAACTAAAAGTAAAAGTAAACGTAAAAAAAGTAAAGAAAAAACAAGGGGTTTTGAATACCAGAAGAAAAAGAATAATTTGCATGCAAATGATCTGTGTTTTCCTAAGAGGGCCTTGACGGATAGGATAAACGTTAAACTAGTAACTGTTACCTAGATTTGGGAAATTTTTAATGTTGAAGAATATGCATAGAGCATTTATAAGTTTTAAGAGTGAGTCCTTAATGTGTGGTGACAGTTAAGAGATTAAAACAGATTAAAGTAGAAAGAAATGCGCAAAGTCCTACGATACCGCTCTGTTATAGGTGAAGCAGAGGGCTGCATGGGTAGGCAAAAATCCTGTGGTTACCGCTCTAAGGTTAGAGGCTGCTTGGGCAGGTCACTCAAGAGGAGTGTAGTGTAGTGTAGTGTATTTATTTAATTGTAAGTGTTTGTGTATCTGCCTTGCTTTGGGCTGAGGCAAAATAGTCCATAGTGGTGTACAGAGAAGGCTCCCTTCTTCCTCCTTGACTGGAAGGAGAGCGGGGGATGCAGCTCATGTTACACTGAGTGGAGGAGAGGAGTGAATGAGAAGAGAAAAAAAATAAAATAAGAGTAGAAGTGTGAATGTGTTTAAAAGTGTGTTTTCAGTAAAGAGTAGGTTAAAAGAATGATTATAGTAGATTAAAATACAAAAGGAGAACTGCATATGTGGTATGATTTAAAAAACAATAAGAATAGATGAGTGATGCAGTTTAGGGAAGAGATTATGATATAAAGGAGGAGTCTCCTAAATTAAAACTGATTGAGCATTTGAAAGACACATAGTGAAAAGGCAGAAGAATATACTAGTTAAACATTCTTCTGAAATGATCTTTGTGTTTTAAGTGGTGTATATGTTAAGAAAAGAACAACAGGCAGAGTAGGCTGAAATTCCTGACATAGCAATAGGTGGAAGACAGTCTGCCCCAGGACGGGGTAAGAGAGAGATTTATGATGTCAATATGTGAAAAACAAATAAATTCTGTCTATTTACAGCACAGAGCAGATGAGAGTAAAAGAGAGAATTAGATAAAATAATAAGATAAACTTTAACATAATAATAATGTGTGGAATATAAGTTATTAAATGAATAGATATATTATAAAGTAGTACAGTAAGATAAGTGAAATATGAGGAAATACTAATAATAGAGTAAGATATAATTAATAGAGTTATATTATAGAGAAAGGAATTTGAAGCTTTACTAATGAATATTAAGAAATATAAATGGAGCTATAGTAATAAATATATGGAGATAAAGAGAGAGGAGAGTATGGAGTAACAGAATATATTAATAAACAAATAGAGTTGCTAAATAAGTATGAATAAATAATAGATAAGTTGAGAAAATGAGGAAAGAAAACTGAAGATTTAATGATAAAATGTGTAAGGAAAATAAGCTTAAAAATGTATAAGAAAACCCAAAAGCTAAAAACTCTAATTAAGGAAAGGAAATGGAATAGAATAAAATAGAAATAGAATAAAAAAAAGAAGTCGAAACACTGTTTAATAGATCAAAAGAAATGTTTAAAATATAGGTATATTAAAATGATAAGATAAAGACTAAATAAAGTAGTAACATTCTGATGAAACCAAGATTTGGCTTTAGAAGATAAGATTGAATTTAAGCAATACAATTGTTGTGGCTTAGGTTGGCTGTTGTCATCTGTTGTCAAAGTCAGCTACATGCTGTTTTCTGAGTTCTCTATTTGTAGTAAAGTACAGTGTTTCAGATGAAAATTATAGAAACTGGGTAAATGTTAAAGAACGAGATAGAGTGAGTAAAAATATATTTTTTAAGAGTTTATGCATAAGAAGAAAATTGATAATTAAGTTGCATTGCATTTCAAAAATGGAAAATGGTTTTAGTAAATAAATATGTGAGTTCAATTAGTAATATGAATTCTGAGCTATAGCAGTAATGTTTTTTGAACAGTTATACCAGATATTAGGCCACCATGTAGTACTGGTGAATTAAAACAAGTATGGAAATGAGAAATAAATACTCAAATATGTGGCAGAGAAAATAAAAGATCAAATAATGACAAATGGCAAAAGGAAGGAACATTTGATGTAAGCAGTGTGTGTGAGGAAATAATAATAATTATGAAGCAAAGAAAAAGACAAAAGGTAAAAAGAGAGCAAAAGGAAGAAGAAAAATGAATATTGAAGGAGCATAGAGAGAGACAAAGAGAAAAGAAAAGCTAAAAAATTATTGTTTACATATGTATCTGAAGACCGAGGGGCAATGGCCATTACAGAAAGAATTAATGGAAGTAGCAGGAGAACTTAAGATGGATGAAAAGCAAGTAGGGAGAGATGCCAAACTAAAAAAGATGAGTGTGTAAAAAATAGTGAGAAATAAGTGCTGTTGAATTAAAACATGTATGAAAAATGTTAGAGAAATTTAAACAGTGTAAAGAAAGACCAACTAGTGAGGAAACACTACAATAAATAAGGAGAAATGTAAAGTAAAGCACAATCTGAAGCTAAAGAAATTAATTAGAAGAACATTTAAGAAATAGATAATTAAGCATATTTACATATGATAACAACGGCTGATAATTAGAGAAAAATAAGCTGATAAACAGTAAAGAGGAGACATTAGATGGGAGGAGTCTTCATTTGATGGAGGAAAAATGGGAACGAGGAAAAAGACCTATTAGGTCATGAACTAAATTTCATATATGAATTAAGAGGACATAGGGATGGACTTTGGGGGACTGTAGTCTTTAACCTACCAGACATCTCGGAGTGCACTGGCAAATGGATAAGGTGTTTGAAAAACACAATGGACAAACTGCTGGCTGTGGACATTTGTGATAGCAGTGATGCAGGCACTGCATGCCCAGAACTTACTGAGGGACTGAAAAGGCTACTTATGTTCAGAGACACTAAAAAGAGGCAAACAAGAGAATGATGAACTGATCAAACAAGAAAAAACGCTCCACCAGACATTTGCATCATCTGGGTGAAAGAAGGAAGCCAGCACTAAGAGAGAGGGGGAAGCTGTGGCCCTGGACACCACAGAAAAGACTGCAGCACCAATCTATGAACCAGCTGTCTTCTCAGGGTGCGAGGAGGGAGAGTCTGACAGGCCACCTTAAAGCAGCAGACCTATAGTCCAAATGAAATACAATGTGACCACTCAGTGGGCAAATTAAGAACAAAAGTGTAGCTACCCATTCTCATTCTTGTATCAAATCAGACTCCTATCAATTTGATAGAAAGAAAAGTATCATGTAAACTGTAAGAAAAGTCTTATATGAAAATGTACGATGAAACTTTAAATGTATACTGTTGAAGTGATATTTAAATAATTTGGAGAAAAGCCGGAAACCACGACACTAGTCAGCGGATCAATCAGAGATAACGAATAACACCTGTTTTTCTAGTGATTGGGCCGGAGAGACACCCTTCTTAAGGAGAGGAGAAGGAGCAGTCGGGAGAAGAGAGAGCAGACACACACACACAGCTACACGTGTGGTGTCCATTATTAAAATAAATAAAAAATACTTACCTGAATCGCCGACCCTGTCTTCTTCTTCCCACAACTTCAACAAACAATATTACACCTTCATCCCACAGTCTGAAAGAAACATTCAGCTCTGGTTTGTTCAGAAACATAAAAACTTGCCTTCTGAATGATAACACGTGCTTCAGAGCCTCATTTTTGCATCCAAGAGAAATCATTTTAATTGGGCTAGCCAACTTTCCGTAACTTGCAAGACCTCGTTCAATTTCAACATTCTTTATGAACGGCGGCACATTTGATATCGTTACTCGCATAGTTGGCGTGACCAGCGGTCAAACAGTAATATAAGCGCCACTTACCTCAACACCGGTGCTTATCAATCGATTCACCAAGTTTTCCTCCTTCACAAAAATAACAACTGCCTTATTCATGCGAGACACAGAGCAGATATTCTCATATCCTATTTGCCAACAGTACATCCCAGGTACCTCACTCCAGGTTCGGCCATACACCTGACACCATGGCGGAGAGACAGAGATGCCCCGCCCTCCGCAGGTAGGGAGGCAATCTCTTCTCTTTTTCTGGACACTTTACAGTCGTGGCCAAAAGTTTTGAGAATGACACAAATATTAGATTTCACAAAGTTTGCTGCTAAACTGCTTTTAGATCTTTGTTTCAGTTGTTTCTGTGATGTACTGAAATATAATTACAAGCACTTCATACATTTTAAAGGCTTTTATCAACAATTACATGACATTTATGCAACGAGTCAGTATTTGCAGTGCTGGCCCTTCTTTTTCAGAACCTCTGCAATTCGACTGGGCATGCTCTCAATCAACTTCTGGGCCAAATCCTGACTGATAGCAACCCATTCTTTCATAATCACTTCTTGGAGCTTGTCAGAATTAGTGGATTTTTGTTTGTCCACCCGCCTCTTGAGGATTGACCACAAGTTCTCAATGTAATTAAGATTTGGGGAGTTTCCAGGCCATGGACCCAAAATTTCAACGTTTTGTTGCCCGAGCCACTTAGATATCACTTTTGCCTTATGGCACGGTGCTACATCGTGCTGGAAAATGCATTGTTCTTCACCAAACTGTTGTTGGATTGTTGGAAGAAGGTGCTGTTGAAGGGTGTTTTGTTACCATTCTTTATTCATGGCTGTGTTTTTGGGCAAAATTGTGAGTGAGCCCACTCCCTTGGATGAGAAGCAACCCCACACATGAATGGTCTCAGGATGCTTTACTGTTGGCATGACACAGGACTGATGGTAGCGCTCACCTTTTCTTCTCCGGAAAAGCCTTTTTCCAGATGCCACAAACAATCGGAAAGGGGCTTCATCTGAGAATATGACTTTGCCTCAGTCCTCAGCAGTCCATTCGCCATACTTTTTGCAGAAGATCAATCTGTCCCTGATGTTTTTTTGGAGAGAAGTGGCTTCTTTGCTGCCCTTCTTGACACCAAGCCATCTTCCAAAAGTCTTCGCCTCACTGTGCGTGCAGATTCGCTCACACCTGCCTGCTGCCATTCCTGAGCAAGCTCTGTACTGGTGGCACTCTGATCCCGCAGCTGAATCCTCTTTAGGAGACGATCCTGGCGCTTGCTGGACTTTCTTGGACACCCTGAAGCCTTCTTAACAAGAATTGAACCTCTTTCCTTGAAGTTCTTGATGATACTATAAATTGTTGATTTAGGTGCAGTCTTAGTAGCCACAATATCCTTCCCTGTGAAGCCAGTTTTATCCAATGCAATGATGGCTGCACGCGTTTCTTTGCAGGTCACCATGGTTAACGATGGAAGAACAATGATTTCAAGCATCACCCTCCTTTTAACATGTCAAGTCTGCCATTCTAACCCAATCAGCCTCACATAATGATCTCCAACCTTGTGCTCGTCAACATTCTCACCTGAGTTAACAAGACGATTACTGAAATGATCTCAGCAGGTGCTTTAATGACAGCAATGAAATGCAGTGGAAAGTTTTTTTTAGGATTAAGTTAATTTTCATGGCAAAGAAGGACTATGCAATTCATCTGATCACTCTTCATAACATTCTGGAGTATATGCAAATTGCTATTATTAACTTAAGCAACAACTTTCCAATATTTATGTAATTCTCAAAACTTTTGGCCACGACTGTACACAACAGTCTCACTGTTGGGCGCAGCGCTTAAACTTTACAGCTCCTGTTTAAATCGCACTAATGCATACGCGATGTTACACGAACTCTGTTCAGCAAACACACAGTTATGCTTTTAGCTGCTGTTTAAAACAGGGAGGATAGCTTGTTGAATTGACAATGGAACATGCATTGACAATTAATCTATAGCTATAAATAACTGCAAAGCCTTTTGCAAATTAATCAAGGAACACGCTCTATCAAAATAACACTGGAACATGCAGTGACAGTTTTAAAACAAAAGGTAATTAGAAACTGAGGAACATGCTCAGTTCTAGCTTAATATGAGATCTCAATCTGCTCGCGGCTTGTGAAGCTATCTAAAAGCACTGGAACACGCAGTGGTTCAGCATAGCAAAAGGTATTCAAGAATGAGGAACACACTCTATTCTAACCTGCAAAGTTTTAGATTAATCTTGCAATGTTTGTAAATGTATAGGCATACATTAGGTAGCTATTCTGAAAAGGGACCTACAGGGAGAAAAATAAACTAGAAGAGCTTCATTGTGACATGCAATGAATTGAATCTAGCTATTAAATTATATAACGTCTTTATAGATTAATTTAGGAATTACCATCCAAAAATATCTTCATAAACAAGAACACTTGTTCTTGGTTCCAAAAGGTGTGTGAATATTAAAATGATCTGCGACGGGTTTTCCGTTTTGAGAACGATTTTAATATTATGAACTCCAGTTCTTTTATCAGTATACTGGATCAAAAGGGGGGAAGGCGTTTTTCTGCCTGTGCTCTCAGCATGGGGGCACTGGCGGTGAGGCGGTCTTCCATTTGGCGCGCATTATGAAGAAGACAATGAAATCGCACGTAGGTACTTGGAATTAACATACAGAATAAGTTTAAATCATTAGTGCGCTGTCCAACAACACATAACAATTATTACTCAGAGCATGTAGCAAAAATCTGCATGATTAGTTACTCCAGTTATGAGCAAAAGAATAAACAATTTCAAGTGTGATCGCTCTGCAAAATATCACCAGTTTGCTGCGCTTGTATGCATTCAAAGCTTAGATGAATGTTATCAATCTACTGTAATTTGAAAGAGATTCGCAATGTAGACAGAGGGTCGTCACTCAAATCTACATTTACAATGACACTGCACTGAGATTCGCTCATCAGAAACAGGTTAAACAATACTGAAATTGTGATTTCTTCACTTTTGCAGATTAATGCATTGCTGGTACAGCGTTTTTAGGTATGCAGCTGGCTTAAGCAGACTTAAGCTTTTTTACTGAAATTAGGGTTTCTTCGCTAAAATTAGATAACCGTTATACTGATACCATTTAAGCCGGAAGGGCATTAGTCATAATAGAGATTTTAATTCAGACTACAACTTATATGCATTTAACAGGCTGGTCACTTGGGACACTAATTACTAGGATGATAAAACACATATATCGACATTGTTTTATGCTCACAACTTTCATTTTATCATGCCCGCATTCTCCACCATTATGTAGCGAATTAAGCTCTTAAAATTATTAATATTAATAATTAATAATAACAAGCTATTATTTAATTATGAATATTTGGGTTGACTTTATTGGTAGCTGAACTAAAATTCATTAAAACATTAAATTGAACTGCTCGTCTGTTGGAGCCTACAATTTATTTTTCTATTAATTTTTATTTCTATTAATTTTTTTATTAATTAAAGATCAATTAATTTCCTGGTCTGGAAGAATAATTAATCTTACTACATTAACGGATTAGTACAACTTGTTGCTTTATCTTTGAGTTCAAGTAACTTGTTCTGTGTGTAAAAAGCAAGCAATCCGCGTGGGCTCAAACATTTAATAATGGTAACAAAAAGGTATCAGAATCGGTTTTATTGCCAAGTGTGCTTACACACACAAGGAATTTGTTTTGGCTACAGAAGCTTCCAGTGTACATAAAGTGACAAGTGACAACACAAAATAAATATGAGAAAAATCAACACACATTAAACAGAGATGCAGTTAGGCAAAAGAGCTCTGGATGATGAATTGTTGTACAGATTTGTTATAAATATACAAGTTATAAGGTGCTGTGTACAAATGCGTATGGAGAAAGTATTGCATTGTATATTGTTATAAGGTACTGTGTACAAATGCGTATGGAGAAAGTATTGCATTGTATATTGTTATAAGGTGCTGTATATAAGTGCGTATGAAAAGGTATTGCACATGTTTATTGCACTGTAGGGGA
>CAIGQV010016781.1:278650-296113 GCA_903798115.1 Danio jaintianensis
ACAAAAACAGTGCAAAAACTGGAGAGCTCCACACCGAGGCGGCCATCTGCGGCGCCATCTTATGACGTACTTTGTGTACGTATAGACAACACATAGATTTACAAGCATGCATTATATATATATATAAAAGTGAGAGAGTGGGTGAGACAATAGAACAGGGCCGAAAAGGCCCCATGAGGAGAGAGAGAGATTTGATTTTGAAAAAAAAAAATTATTTACAAAAATTCCTTTTCACAAATCACTTACATCATGCTCAACAATTATTCAATTCATTTCAATTCATCTTTATTTTTATAGCGCTTTTACAATGTAGATTGTGTCAAAGCAGCTTCACATAGAAGAGTGCAGTGAATTGAAACAGTGTCAGTCCAGTTTTCAGAGTTTAAGTTCAGTTTAGTTCAGTTCAGTGTGGTTTAATTTTCACTGCTTAAAGTCCAAACACTGAAGAACAAATCCATGCACATGAAATTATCCATGCACACTACATTATGTCATGTTCACCAGCGATCAAGGACTTAAGAGATCGCTGGTGAACTACATATCATAACGAACTACAATTCCCATCATTCCGCCACACACACCCGGTTTTCACTTCCACTGATCACACACGCAGCTGCATCCCATCACTATTGATTGTTTGGACTATTTATACACCTTGCTCCCGTTTTGTCATTGCTCAGTCATTTGTTGTTTTTGTATGGAATTGTTTGGTCTTGTTGTTTTTGCTTATGTTTTGTCACAGTTCCCGATCATAGTTTGTTGTTTTTGTTTATTGTTATTTTGATACATTGTGTTCCTGGATGTCCTGTTTTTTGCTAGAGATCTCATCATTAAATTGCACATGGATCCTATCTCTTGTCCCGTCTGCAATACCTCCCGGTAACGTGACTGAACGACTGAGCCTCTATGGATCCAGCAGATGGTGAGATCATCAGACTCCGTCAGGGTAATTGCTCCGTTGAGCGTTATGTGACAGAGTTTTTGAACTTGGCTCCGAGAAGCAGCTACGACAACCTACTGTTGATGATGTTTTTTCAAGGAGGACTTTCAGACTCAGTTTGCTCCAGGATTTTACTCCAGTTTTACCCCCAGAATAAACACTTTTGTAGAAAATACTTCATTAAAACTCCTAAAAAAAAATTCCAATATGTTAAGCATTTGTAGTCTAACACATTGTGTAAAAGTATGAAATATTGTCTCCCTCTTAAAACAGAAAGTGCATCCATAATTTACATCTGGATTAATCACAGCTATAAAGGAATTAACAGCGATAATACCATGGAGAATCCTCCACTGTAAATCCCCAACCCTTTTCGATAATGGCGGCTTGTATAACGATCTCCATTCAGGTTTTACATTATCTTTAATCATGAAGAAGGAACGCCATGGTGTATCAATTTTTCTTTCAAACTGTTTCTTGTTAAAAACTATTACACATATTCTATAAAACACCTTTCCTTTAGTTGACAGTAAGTCGAACCACCCAGATTCTAAAATTCTTAAAAAGAGACTTGTGTTCTCATCACAGTCAGGTGTAATCATTTGACAAGGAAATACATCTTTGACATTAGGAAACTTTGTTTTTTCAACATGTTCTTTTAACAACTGACTTTCCTCAAGTGTAAGGAAAGACTTCAATTTTGACAAATACAAAGAAACCAAACGAACAGATCGAAAACCCAAATGCTGAGAGACCAATTCTCCTCCAGGAGCCAGTGAAGAGAGTGTGAACTTTCAGTCCTTTTAACCTTGAACAATCTCCATACCTTAAAAAGATTCTTATAAAAGGTTGGCAACTTTGATATATCCATTTTTAAAGGGTTCAATAAAAAAGATGTTTATTTAGTCCAAAAACTGTGCAACAGTGAGCTTCATTTAAAAAATTTATTGGAGGGTCCACACACGCCATCCTATGCCACAAAGATGAGGCGACCAGATTATTTATCACCAGAACTCTATAAGACATATTGGGAATCAACCACTTCCATTTTTTTAAACGCCCCTTAATTTTTTCAAGAGCCCCTTCACAGTTTTTCTGTTGAAACAAATCATCACCTAAAAACACTCCAAGATATTTTATACCTCCCATACCCCAGATTAAACCACTCGAAAGATTTGGTCTGCCACCAACCCACCTTCCAACCAGAAGTGATTCACATTTGTTCCAGTTCACCCTGGCAGAGGACAAATACATAAACTCATCAATTAATTTAAGTAAAATCTGTACATCATGTTGATCTCTAATAAAAATCATTACATCGTCAGCATATGCAAACAAACAAATTTTGTTTTCCTCTTTTTGTAGACACAACCCATACACCCTTAACCTTATTTGTTGCAAAAGTGGTTCAATGGCCAGTGAGTATAACATCCCCGACAAGGAACACCCCTGTCTAATACCTCTCTCAACCTGAAATGGAGCACCCAAGCCGCCATTAATCTTTAGAACACTCATAATCTCACTATAGAGTACTTTAATCACATTTATAGATCTTTCACTGAATCCAAAAGCTGCCAAAACCCTCCATAGATAAGAGTGCTCAACCTGGTCAAAGGCCTTTTCTTGATCCAAAGAAAGTAAACCCAGATCTAAATTTAACAATCTTGAAACTTCTATTACATCACGGACTAGAGAGATGTTATCAAATATAGATCTACCAGGAACACAATAGGACTGGTCTGGATGTACAATTTGGTCCATTACTTCAGCCAACCTATTAGCTAGAGCTTTTGAAAGAAGTTTGTAGTCACTGCACAGAAGAGAGACAGGATGCCAATTTATTATGTCAGTCAGATCTCATTTTTTAGGGATGAGTGTTAAAATAGTTCTCCGACAACTCAAAGGCAACATCCCTACTGACAAACTACTGTTCAGAACTTTCAATACGTCCACTCCCAGCTCTGTCCAGAAAGATTTATAAAAATCTACTGGCAGCCTGTCAATTCCCGGAGTTTTCCCAAACTCCATGCCTTGGAGGGCCTTATACAGCTCTCCCAAGCTTAAAGGACCTGAAAGGGCTTCAGACATTTGTGGTAGGGAATCAAAGAAAGTACTTTCTTTTTCACTCCTTGACTCGCTTTTATAGAGATCCTTATAAAAATTGACTGCTCTCCTTCTGATGTCAACTGGATCTAGCAGTACCTGTCCCTCCTCTGAGCGCAGTGCCTGAATTAAACGCCTCTGGCCATTCTTTTTTTCTAAATTTAAAAAAAATATTTAGATGGTGCATCCATTTGAGCTATGCTTTGAAATCTTGACCTTACGAGTGCCCCTTGTGTTTTATGACCTAGTAGATCAGCCAATTGAGATTTTTTTCTTGAACCAATTTCTAAATAAGTGTTGTCCTTAGACAAAGCAGCAAGCTGTTGACATTTAATGATATCAGACTCTAGGCTTTTTAATGACCTTGTAAGCTCTCTAGTAACATTATGAGTGTACTGCTGACAAAACTGTCTAATTTGTATTTTTCCACAATCCCACCATTGTTGAATGGAATTAAATTCGTGCTTTTTCTTTCTATAACTTTCCCAAAAATATTTAAAGGAGTCTTTAAAAAAAATTATCACTCAAAAGAGAAGTGTTAAAGTGCCAATAAGCACTTTTTGGTTTAAAATACCTTATAAAAAAAATCACACTGTACCATACTATGGTCAGAGAAACCGACTGGAATAATTTTACAACTATTAAATATATTAAGCTGGTGTTTAAAAGTGTAAAATCTATCCAGTCTGGCCAGGGAAATTATCTTGTATTATCTTATCTCTCATATGAATCCATGTGAATTCTCTTTTACTCCCATTTAACTGCCTCCAAATATCACAAATATCGTTATTTATCATTAATTGTATTAAACACTTCTGTGTGTCACACCTGCTGCTCGTTCTCCCACTCCCAGTCACCACTCTCAGTCACCATCCACCACACACCACACCTGTGAACTCTCACCTGAATACTAATCACCATCACCTGCACCCGCAATCACCACCCAGCATATAAACTCACCTCATTCATTCATTCAGTGGCTGGAATCAGACACGCATGGTCTACTCGTCTTCTCTCCTGTCTTCTCCTGCGCTCTTCCATGGATGTCCTCAACCTGTGAATGCCATCAGCATCGATATAAGGGAAGTGACTTTGTTTACGTGGGCAATAGCCTCTGAACTGAACTGTGTGAGATTGCTCACCCTCTTCGACACCATTCACCAACTTCACCTAATCATGATTGTGCCTATCACTTGAATAAACACCCTTGAAGTTTTACACCTCCTTGTCTTCCTTGTGTGACCGTGACAGGATTCCAGCCCAGCAAACTACCACGGCTATGGATGCTAACGCTGCTCAGACCGGAGCCGCTACGGATCCATTCTCCGGCATGGTAGACTCTCTGCAGCAAACCTTACCAGTCACCCCGTCGAATGCAGGCAAAAACCCCTCCTTCCATGCGAGCACGCCCCTCGCTCGACCGATGAACTACTCCGGCGAGCCGGGCACCTGTAATGGGTTTTTGCTGCAATGTTCTCTCTATATAGAGGCTAACAATCACCTATTCCCGAATGAATTTTCAAAGGTCGCCTTCCTGATCTCCCTTCTTAACGGACGAGCAGTCCAATGGGCGGATGCTCTCTGGAATGCCCGCAGTCCGATGGTGGCCACCTATCAAACCTTCACCGATCACTTCAAAGAGGTATTCGCAGTCTCCCTTACCCCGTTGTCCGTGCACTATGAACTACTCACTCTCTGCCAGGGTAACACCTCCATTCAGGAATACACGCTGCAGTTCAGAGCACTCGCCGCCAGTAGCGGCTGGAATCAGATGGCTCTCCTAGCAGCCTATCGCAGAGGTTTAAAACCCAGCATTCGCGAGCATATGGCAATCTATGAGGACAACGCTAACCTGGAAATCTTCATCAAGAAAGCCATCCATATTTCACAACACCTCTCAGCCTGTACCATTTCACCACGTGCGGACTATGTTTCCATTCCCAACACTCTTTCACCACCAGCAGAGAAGGACGAACCCATGATTACCGATTCCTATCGTCTCACAATGTCTGAACGACAACGTCGCATCAGGAACAAACTTTGTTTGTACTGTGGAGAAGCGTCTCATCTCATCTCCTCCTGTCCAGTTCGTCCACCTCGCCTAATGGTGAGTAAAACCACTTTAACTCCTGTTTCGCACATTCCTCATCTTAAAGCACAACTAATTATCGATTCAATCTCTTACCCCATACATGTGCTGGTGGATTCTGGAGCTGCTGGAAACTTCATCTCATCTCACTTCCTTTCCAAACATAACATCCCCTCCGTGAGTAGCGAAACCTTCTTCCAAATCACCACCATACAGAACTCACCATTAGGCGATGGTAAAATATCCCGGAGGACTCAGGAAGTCACCACTGAATCACCGCGAAACACTAATTCTGTTGGTACTACCCCATGCGAACGTGGATGTCATTCTTGGCAGACCCTGGCTGGCACAACACCAACCCACAATAGAATGGAGCACCGGAGAAATCCTAGAATGGAGTTCTTCATGCAAACACAATGGTCATCTTGCTCCCTCTGCTGGTCATGATCCAGATCTCAGTTCCCTAGAGATTCACACCACCACCTTATGAAACAATGATAATCCCACATCATTTGACATCCCGGCCATCTACTCTCCATTCCTTGATGTATTCAGCAAACAGCGAGCCACCAAGTTACCTCCACGTCGGTCCTGGGATTGTAATATCGAACTGTTACCTGATGCAAAACTCCCCCATGGAAGAATCTACCCTCTCTCTCGTCCTGAACACATCGCTATGGAGAACTACATTCAAGAGGCACTCCATCAGGGATTCATTAGACCTTCCACATCTCCAGCAGCATCTAGCTTCTTCTTTGTGGGGAAAAAAGATGGAAGTCTACGACCTTGTATTGATTATAGAGTTCTCAACGATGCAACTGTCAAGTTCGCCTACCCACTACCACTCAGCGGCTCTCGAAGAGCTTAGAGAAGCAAAAATCTTCAGCAAATTGGACCTCCGAAGCGCCTTCAACTTGATACGAATCCGAGAGGGTGACGAGTGGAAAACTGCCTTCACCACCCCCACTGGTCACTATAAGTACCAAGTGATGCCCTATGGTTTAGCGAACAGTCCATCTATCTTCCAGAACTTCATGAACGAGATCCTCCGAGACTTCCTTCACCAATTTGTCATTGTCTACATAGATGACATACTCATATACTCTCGTAACCCTTCCGAACATCATCTCCACGTACAAAAGGTTCTCCAACGTCTCCGAAAACATCAACTCTTCCTCAAAGCAGAAAAATGTGAGTTTCACAAAGCTTCTATTTCCTTCCTCGGATACGTAATCTCTGCCAACGGGGTCAGCATGGAAACCTGTAAGATTAATGCAGTGTCCAATTGGGAGGAACCCAAGACTGTTAAGGAGCTGCAACGATTCCTTGGCTTTGCCAACTTCTATCGACGCTTCATACGCGGTTACAGTCTTCTCTCAGGCCCCCTAACATCACTCCTGAAAGGCGGACGGCGAGTGCTATTCTGGAGTGACGAAGCTAGTCAAGCCTTCAAATCGCTCAAACACAAGTTCACCACAGCACCTATTCTCAAGCATCCCGATCCAACACAGGCCTTCACCGTCGAGGTGGATGCTGCCGACACCGGAGTCGGTGCCATCTTGTCCCAGTGGTCTGGTGAACCCCGAGCTCTCCATCCTTGTGCATACTATTCTCGGAAGTTATCTCCAGCCGAACAGAACTACGGAATCGGTGACTGAGAATTACTTGCAATCAAGCTTGCCCTCGAAGAGTGGCGTCACTGGCTCGAGGGAGCCCAGTTCCCCTTCACCGTAGTCACCGATCACAAAAACCTCCAATATTTTAATATTCTTTGCACGGTTTAATTTTCAAATCACCTTCCGACCCGGACACAAAAACCTCAAGGCCGATGCCCTCTCCCGCATGCACTCTCCTGATCCCCACGAACACCTACTGGAATCTGTTTTACCCACTTCAGTCTTCCAGGCACCCATCCTCTGGCAGTTAGATCAAGATATTCAATTAACCACCGCAGAAGAACCAGCACCCCCTGAACGTCCTCCTGGTCTCACCTATGTACCCATCCAATACCGTCTTCCACTCCTTGACAGCACCCACACTTCCCTGGGCTCAGGACACCCTGGCAGTAAGCGAACCCTCTCACTCCTCCAACAGAAGTACTGGTGGCCTAACATGGCCAAGGATGTTACCCAGTACGTTCGACGGTGCTCAGTCTGTGCCATCGTCACTACTCCTCATCGTCTGCCAGAAGGAAAATTGCAACCTCTGCCCATTCCCCGCCGACCTTGGACCCATATTGGAGTAGACTTTGCCACTGACCTTCCTTCATCACACGGTTACACGACTATTCTAGTCGTCGTCGACTGCTTTTCTAAAGCTTGCAAATTGATCCCTCTGAAAGGGCTCCCCACGGCTCTCGAAACAGCTGAAGCCCTCTTTAACCATGTCTTCCGCAACTTTGGGCTCCCCGAAGACATTGTATCTGACCGGGGACCGCAGTTCATTTCCAGGGTCTGGCGGGCGTTTTTTCCAGCTCTTGGGCACCACCATCAGTCTGTCTTCCGGTTATCACCCTCAAACCAATGGCCAGACCGAACGAAAGATCCAAGAGATCTCCCGTTACCTTCGGACGTACTGCACTCGCCACCAGGACACATGGAGCCAGTATCTACCGTGGGTTGAGTATGCTCAAAATTAACTAAGACTAACCCC
Source organism: Danio jaintianensis (assembly GCA_903798115.1). Lineage (NCBI taxonomy): Eukaryota > Metazoa > Chordata > Actinopteri > Cypriniformes > Danionidae > Danio > Danio jaintianensis. Next base: position 286,435 of record CAIGQV010016781.1, read on the forward strand.
CTTTCAATGTGTCCTAGGTTATCAACCATCCCTGTTTCCATGGACTGGCGAAACCTTCGAAGTGCCCGCGGTAGATCACTGGTTCCAAGAGAGTAAGAGGGTATGGGACTCAGCTCATAACCATCTACAGCAGGCAGTACGGAGGTACACTGAAGCCGCCAATCGTCGCAGGTTACCTAATCCTGTATACCGTCCAGGTGATAAAGTGTGGCTCTCCACCAGAGACATCCGCCTCTGTCTGCCCTGCCGTAAGCTGAGTCCCCGCTACATCGGACCATTCACCATCTACTCCCAAATCAACCCAGTCACCTACCATCTCAACTTACCTCCTTCCTATCGGATCTCCCCTTCATTTCATGTTTCCTTGCTCAAACCTTACACTCACCCAGTTCTCCCTCCTTCCACAGAACCCGAACCGCTTCTCCCTCCAGAACAAACCGAAGAACGAAGGAACGGCCAACTTCAGTACCTCCTGGACTGGGAAGGATTCGGACCCGAGGAAAGATCATGGACACCCCGTAACGACATTTTAGATCCGACCCTCCTTCAGGAATTCCACCGCCGACATCCAGATCGCCCAGCTCCCCGAGGTCGAGGCCGTCCCCGCCGCCGGTCCAGGGTGCCTGAAGTCACCCGTGGAGGGGGGGGTACTGTCACACCTGCTGCTCGTTCTCCCACTCCCAGTCACCATCCACCACGCACCACACCCGTGAACTCTCACCTGAATACTAATCACCATCCCCTGCACCCGCAATCACCACCCAGCATATAAACTCACCTCATTCATTCATTCATTCATTCGCTGGAATCAGACACGCATGGTCTACTCGTCTTCTCCTGCGCTCTTCCATGGATGTCCTCAACCTGTGAATGCCATCAGCATTGATATAAGGGAAGAGACTTTGTTTACGTGGGCAATAGCCTCTGAACTGAACTGTGTGTGCGTGTGAGATTGCTCACCCTCTTCGACACCATTCACCAACTTCACCTAATCATGATTGTGCCTATCACTTGAATAAACACCCTTGAAGTTTTACACCTCCTTGTCTTCTTTGTGTGACCGTGACACTGTGAAGGCAAGTGAGCTTCAATATGATTTCTATCCAATCTTTGTTCGGTACAATTAAAATCTCCACACAAAAATAAATATTCATCTGAAGAACAGTTTTGTAAAGTGTTACCAAGAGTGTCTAAAAACTGGATTACGTCAGCATTAAACGAAATTGGTTTAAATCTACTAGCAAACAGTACAGCAACCCCTGCACTCAATGATGTATGATGACTTAAAACAGCAATACCCTCAAATTCCTTTTCCCAATTTGCAGAAATCTCTTAATCACTATGTGTTTCTTGCAACAATATTTTTCTGTTTGATTACTTCATATAACATTGCTCTCTTCCCAGCCTCTCTAGCACCATTCACATTCAGTGTAGCCAGACATACTTCACTCATAATAAAAGTGAATAAAAGAAACAATGAAACATGAAGCATCAAACCAAAAAATAAAAAGAAAGGTCTATTTTTAAAATCTCTAAACCCCATCTCCTTTTCTATATTTCTCACTATTTTCTTTAGACGATACACTTCTTTGTTTGTGAAAGAGCCATCTGCCATGCAATTTCTAAACCCTTTTCTACAAGATAATTAACTTTTTCTATGCTGTTTAGGAAGATCACCATAGCATTATTCATTCTGGAGGCAGATAAAATAGACTCATGTCCTACTGCCTCTCCAACAGCCATACAGCATTCCTCAACACTAGCCGCGGACACCACTTTGATTGCATGACGCCGCGTTAGTGCACCCAAACTTTGCAAGCTTGGGGCCGTCATGTCTCCCCGAAAGCAACGGGCAGCGCCAGGCTTAACCACCAAGTTTTAAATCACCAACAACACAACTAATAAAGAACCAAGAAAATAAAAAAAGAAATGAAAAAATAGAAGAAAGCCACAAACGCTCACCCACACGTGTCACGCACTCAACAGTCACACCGGAAGTGAGAGAGAGAGAGAGAGAGAAAGTTGCAAATTCAACATCAATACCCTAAAACCAATCATCAAAGAAAACTGAATCACCTTGTTTTAACAAAGGACATGATAAACTAGCACATCTGATAACTAAATCAACCTTGCATAGTTCTTTGTCTGTGGCTTACGCAGTGTGTGTGTTGGCCTGGAAGTTTCTGATGTGTGGTTGCTGGTCCTTCTCCATTCTGATCGGTTGATCAGCATTCCAGCGAAGTTATGAGTTGAAATTGTCCAGAATAGTGACTTGGCTTGATGCTGAAAGTCTCTGCAGAGTTAGAAAGGCCGAAGCCAGGCTTTAGCTTGAGTGAGGCCTAAGGCCTGGGTCACATTTTGAAAGAAGAGTTGAAGAGGAGTAAGGGTCAGAGCGAGAAGAGTCAGAGAGACCCAGTATGTAAGAGAGAGCGTAAAAGAAGTTCAGTTCCTTAAATAGGTTTGCTGATGTCATGAACTCAGGGGTTGAGTTAGCCAAAGGGATGTTGCCTTCTGGTCAGTTTTATGGCTCTTTGTGTAGGGCTTGTGATTTACATATGCTTGGTGAGTAGTTTCATAGAGAAGTGTTAAAGATTTTATAATCTCAACATGTGTTACAAGTACCAAAATACAATGCATACAGTTGTTCTCTAAACCACATTAGCTGTGAATACATATCAAACACTTCTTTGATGGTATTTGAGTCTAAGTTAAGCAACACTTCAAAGGGTTTTAATACCAAGAAGATTGACATACTTCCAGTGAACAAGAACATGAACATACACACACGACAACATTACCTACATTATAAAATATAGAAATAGCTATTTAAAAAAAAGTCCTGTTCTTTTCACGTGTGAGTGTGAAAGTCTTTGAAGCTTGCCTATCAAGATTGTTACCGTGGCGACTTGGCACTTGGGTATGTGACCTCCCGGTGGGGTGGGTTTCTGGGGGCTGCTTAAAAGTTTATGTAATAATGAAATATGTCTGTTTGATCTTCCTCCATTCGTTACACTCTTCACAATAAAACTGACTTTCTCTTTTATTTTAGCATAAATTTTATACAATTTTTTATACAGAAAGTCCTGTCTTGACGATGATCTCTTTAATCACTGTAAAAACCATGTAATGCAGATAATGAGTTGTAATATAGTACTATATCACTTCATTGTGTTTCCATCCATTGCGTGACCAGTGAAATTGCAACAATCTCTTAACTGTTAAGAGGTTATTTAATTTTTTAGTTCAATGAATTTATTATTATTATTATTTTTTGCAATTAAAATCTGATATACTTATTGTAAAAAGATGATTTCTGAAAACTACTAAAATCTCCAGTTTTAGTAATTTCCGTAAATCATGTCTTTTGCAATTGTACTCTTCAATGCACAACATAAAAAATGATATCTCTAAAAAATGGAGTTATCTCTTTTTGCAAATAAACTCTTCATATATATCCTGCTGCTGCCGCGTAACAGGAGTGTGGAGTTTTTGACCAGTCTGTATAGACTGGAGTATTATTAAATATTTTTGTCTCATATACTGTATTGTGCCACCTTGACATCTCTTCATTAACTGTACACTGTACAGATCATCTACTGGTATTTGAAACAGCCAATGAAGTAGTGTAGGAATGGCCACTGTAGGACTTATTTGTATGTTATTTGTCTCATTTTCTTGGCATCTACATCATCAATTCATCCAATACTACTATTGTTTGTACAGTATATTCATTCTCCCAATATTTTTTCAGTTCTTCTTTAACTGGAAGAGTCCCAGTTTACCCCCTTAGTGGGGGTAATCTTTAGGTGTTTTATATTTCTAAACATTTTCTGCATTTCCACCTGCAGCACTGAGACTGAGAATGATTATGTGCTGAAGGCTCCACATCCTGTTCTTAAGGACTGATATTTTATTCCATCTCATTTCTTAAGCAAAGATGCTTATGCCAAATTGTACACTACACTGCCATTATATATTACTGGTCCTAGCATTGTGCAGTATACTCATTTCATTAAAATAAAACTGTGCCATTTGTCTGTTATTTTCTTTAAGTGTGTTGCATAATTTCCATCCATACTCCAGGCATTGACCAACCTATTAATCAATTTTCTGTTTTGAACTCAAGCCTAGGCAAATAATTGAGAAAGAATCAATCTGAGACCGCATTTTTGTGATGTCATCATGTAGACTTCTTACAAAGTATTTTACAGTATTTTAAAAATACAAAAATACAAGACACTAAAGTATTGTGTACCCTATCAAATACAAATTACAAAATACTATTTTGTATTTGAAATACATGTATCATAAATACTGCCCATCCCTGCTAACAGTGGGATATGAGAAGTGTGATACAGCAGAAAAAAAATATATGTGGCAATCCAAATGTTTTTTTTGTAATTGTTGTTTGTTTGTGCAAGCTTGCACTCATCCATCACTGATCTTTCAACAACACGCAGCTTGATTACATTCCAGGGTCTTGCATCGATTTCTATTTTGACAATTGCATTCATCTGTTCATGAAGTGCAAACAGTTCATCTTACAGGGCACTGACGATCCCCATCTGAGGGACTGATGTATTTTAAAAGCATTTAAGCATTTTAAAAGAATTGAGTATGTTTGGCCCTGAAGCTTTCCGAAGAGCAGATGTTGTTTATTTGGCTTTTATGATCAGTCATGAATTGCAGAAGTTTCTTATCTCCTCTTAGGAGTTTGGAAGAAAAGTAGACAGCTAGTCTTTGGATTAGGATTAGTTTAGTACTTTAAATCAGTGGTCCTCAACCTTTTATCACCACTGTGTAGTGATAATTGGGTTTATCACAAATATTAACATCAATATTTTGGTACTGATATTAATATTGATATTTTAGCCTCACACAAGGGCACCGATTAATGTAGTGATAATTGGATTTATCACAAATATTAACATCAATATTTTGGTATTTATATTAATATTGATATTTTAGCCTGGCATGAGGGCACCAATTAATGTAGAAATAACAGATAAATAACTCCTTTCAAACGGGGCTCCAGACAGCTTCAACTGTCAAAATAATTAACAATCAAATATTGTTAACTGAAATACACAAATGTAAAGGTGTTTATTGTCTGGCCAAATATGAAGGATAATGAGATTGTCTGAATTGTAGAGCCTTTTACTGTATTATCAACACAAGGAAGACACAATTGTAATAAATGTGTATTTATTAACAAAAGAGTAAACAAGGGTAACCAAAATTACTAAATGTACAATAAAAGAAGTGCATGAAGGTGATTAAGTTGAGGATTGTGATCAATAACTCTGTTATCTTTACTAAAGACAAGCTAGAGTCTGATAAGGTAAACCTTATTCTAAAATAACAAAGAACTGAGGAAGTTTTTGTTATTAATGAATATCAGTTATACACATCTAATTAATTAGAATATTTTATACTGAAACATACTATGCCAAGGTCTCTCTTAGAGGGTTGGAAAGTGATATATTTACGTTTCTTCCGTCGATACAGTGGTTGGAAGAAGCTGGATCTTCTTGCAGGTCTTGAGGCATGGAACAAGCAGACTTAGCTCTTTTGAGCTTTGATAAGAAGAAATCTGGAGATTCTGGAACACGCAGAACTGGAGATTTTTGGAGGTGGTGGTTCTGATGTCTGGGACACGCAGACGTCTTTATCCTTGAAGGTAGAGTTCCTGGAAATCTGGAACATGCAGATTTCTGGCGGTGGTAGTTTTTAAGCTATGGTTTCAGACGCCTTGGAAAAAGCACTGTGAATCCAATCACCATGTCCTTGCTGGAACATGCAGCAAAGTCCTGAAGTCTTTGAGCAATTCAGATAACCTGGGACGTTCAGACAATCCTTTTGTTTCTCCTTGCAGACATTCAGTGGTGTAATGCTTCCATTGAAAACCACACCACTACAACATTGTGTATGAGGCCTTCCTTCTAATTCCACTCTCTTCTTTCTGATACCACTACTCTTCTTCTTTGAGAAAATGTTTTTAATCCTTTCACTAGAAGGCGGGATTGAAAAGATGTCGCCTTTCAAAACCAGCATTTTGATTGGATGATACTGTGAGTTGGTCATAGTGTAGTTGGTCACACATCCATAGTGTGACCGGCATTTGCATAGTCATAGTCCACAGTTAAACTGTTATTATATTTAAGAGTCTTAAATATTTTCCGATCCATAATTCACTTTCCAAACCACATATAATTTACCCAAGCAATTGTTTCCAAAATATAGAGTCTAAACATCACTATGTAATGTTGATCTGTACCTAAGCATTCATATATAAACATTAATAAGCAAAGTTGTACAGTGGAGTATTTCAAGCAGTGCATATTAAATATATACATGATCATTTGAATCTAAAGGTATATAAGGTGAAATATTCCATTTTGTGTCCCTTTTTGTGAGATGGAAGATTGTGATCCATGTGTCTCTCTGTGTCTGAGATGATGTAGAATGTTGATTAGATCAAGAAGCCGTTTTGCAAGTTCTGGGCTTTTAACACCTTTGTCCTTCCGAACAATAAAGGACAGATGGTTCTCCAATGCCTCCATTGCCATTGATAAGTTTAACAAAAAGGCCAGTGTTAAGTATTAACTCTGCAGCATTTGTTCATATTGGAAATTAATTTCCACAAGTTCCTGACTTTACCACTGATCACTACAGTGGACCGGTCAACGCTTGACAATTTTTAGCGCGGACCGGTGGGGGGCGGGGTTATTGGCGGTGGTTCGTAGGTTGCTAGGCGACCATCAACCGTTTTCTCAGAGGATGACAAGCTGACAAAACATAGTTGTCACTCTGATACAAGTTTTATTTATGGAGAAAATTACAAAACATGGCAGTGTTTGGGTGCTCTGTGTTTGTTTGAGATAATTAGTGTACCGAAATGTGTATATTCCATACAAGCTGAAGCTGATTGGTCAGTTCTTGTCTTGTGACTCGCAGTGCGCTCGCAGCATTCATTCAACTGTGTGCGTCTGGAAGACGTGCCAAATTACTGGCAACCACAGCTGCCGGTATTTTTCTGTAAAATCAAGAAGAAAAAAAGACTGCAAAATACTGTAAAACCTTTTTTGTGTCACCATTGTTCAGGATAGTAGCGTCTGTGTTCAAATCCAAGTTGAACTAAGAATATCTGATGTTATGCTGCACCTTCTTTAATTTAATGGTAACTGTGTAGTTACTAATGCAGTGAAAATCTGTTTGCTAATTGCGGTCACACATGAACACGTTAATGCATTTAATTACATTTTTGTGAACAAAGCTACATTTTTGTGAACTGAACGTTGTATCAGTTAATGAAATGCGGTTCTTGTCTGTAAAATGTAAACAGTACTATAAAACTTCAGTATTTTATACAGAAAAATTCTGGCACAGCTGCCACGTAAATTTAACAGATTTTTTTTAACAGTGAAGGGTTAGACAGTGTTCTAGGTTTTTGCTTGTGAGGTTTTTGGGTCCAATAAGCAAGACCTCAGTTTTATCTAAATTTAGTAATAAGAAGTTTACTGTCATCCAATTTTCATTATCAGCTATACAATCTGTTAATTTCGTGAATTTGTACAAATTAGGTTGAGAGGTGATATTAAGTTGTATCATTGGCATAACAGTGGAAACTAACTCCATGTTTTTTAATGATATTGCCTAGCGGTAGCATAGTGTAAAAAGTAAAGGACCAAGAACTGAGCCTTGTGGTACCCCACAGTGTATGATGCCTCTTCATTAACTGATACAAATTGATAACCTTCAGATAGATAAGACCTGAACCAGGCCAATGCAGTTCCTGCAATACCAACATAATTTTTAAGCCTATAAAAGAGAATATTATGATTGATTGTATCAAATGCAGCACTGAGGTCCAATAACACTAAAAGAGAAATGCAACCACGATCAGACGACAGGAGCAGGAGCAGTAACTCTTATTAGGAGTGCTGTTTCTGTTCTATGAAATGCTCTAAATCCAGATTGGAAGTTTTCACAAATATTGTTTCTCTGCAGGAAGGAACATAGTTGAGCAGATACAACTTTTCTAGTTTGATCTTTGATAGAAAAGGCAGGTTTGAAATGGGTATATAATTTGCTAATTCTTTGGGATCAAGCTGTGGTTTTTTAATAAGAGGTTTAATGACAGCAAGTTTAAAAGTGTTAAGAACAGGTTCAGAAACTTCTGAAAACAATTGTTTTAATACTTTGGTAGGTATAGGATCTAACATAGACATTGTTGATTTGGAGGAAATGATCACTTTAGGCAGTTCTTCCTCACCTACTGCTGAGAAAGTCTGACGTTTATCCATTAACGATCTACAGTGGTCTAATTGGGACGATGCTGTAGGAGGCAAACTGATGGTGCTTATTTTATCTCTGATATTATCAATATTGCATGTGAAGAAATTCATAAAGTCATTACTGCTGTGTTGAGAAATGCATGCAATTGCTTTATTTTTAGTTAGATTGGCCACTGTGTTAAACAGGAACCTATGATTGTGTTTATTTTCTGCAGATCTGGCAGACATTAAAGCTTTTCTAAAGTTAAGTATACTTTCTTTCCAGGCCAGACAAAAAAACTCTAGTTTTGATTTCATTCATCTATGTTACACTTTTCGGGCTGTTTTCTTTCAGGCACGAGTGTGCGCATTGTGCCATGGCATCAGATTTTTTCCCCTAATTTTTTTTAAGTCCAACTATGTCTACAGTGCTAGAAAGGACAGAATCAATAGTTTCAGTTGCAGTGTCAAGTTCTTCTAGGCTCTCTGGAATGTTAAGGAAATTAGAAAGATCAGGAGGCAATCATTCTACCATAGTTATAAATATAAGCTGATTTTGTAGACCTATCAGTGCACAATAAACAAGAAATTGAGTAGTGATCTGGAATGTCATCACTCTTCAACATTATCAATATTGATAGCATGTGATAATATTAGGTCTAAGGTATGATTATGCCGATGAGTAGGCCCTGAGACATGCTGTTTTACTCCAGCAGAGCTAGTATGTCTAAGAAGGCCAGACTTAAAGCATCTTTTTCATTATCTATATGAATATTAAAATCACAAACAATTAAAACTTTATCTGTGGCCAGAACTATTTTGGATAAGAAATCAACAAATTCTTTCGTAAAGTAGGTGTGGTGCCCTGGAGGCCTATATACAGTTGCCAATATAAATTTAGATTGAAATTTAATGTTTAAATTGCACACTGAAATATACAACACTATTACTTCAAATGAATTATATTTGAAGTCAGATCGCTGAGTAACCCTAAAAATATTACTGTATATAATGCCAACGCCTCCACCTTTGCCTTTAAGACGCGGCTCGTGTTTATAATGATATCCTTTAGGTGAAGACTCGTTTAGGGTCATGTAGTCATCTGGTTTTACCCAGGTTTCTGTTAGACATAGTGCATCTAGCTTTAGATCAGTTATCAAATCATTAACAAAAAGAGTTTTAGAGGACAGTGATCTAATGTTCAATAATCCGAGTTTTATCTTCTGATTACCTTTATTTTTTATTTTATGAACATCAATTAGATTGTTACCTTTGAATGGGTTTTTTATATTTAGAGGTTTGGGGAACAGACACAGTCTCTATGTTCTTATGTCTAGGTGGCTCTATGTGCTGCAGATCATTGAATCAGTCCTCTGCACTTCAATAACTGTCTGGTTTAGCTC
>CAIGQV010016781.1:296513-308582 GCA_903798115.1 Danio jaintianensis
TGTGTGAACATACCTGGCAATAAAGCTCTTTCTGATTCTGATTCAGATTATCTGAGTTGGGTAAACTGTGGAGGCTAGCAGACGGTTGGTTAAGCCAATCTGTTTGCTCCCTGACCTGGGCCCGAGTTAGTCAAGTGCCAACAGTCTCCCACCTCTAGATTCTCTCACAGTGAACCAGCCGTCTCTCTGCGAAGACGCAAAGCCGAAGCCGAACAATGTGAGTGGCATGCTAGGCTAGTCACATCCAAATCGTTATCTAGAGACCTAGCACTCTTACTATCCTTAATTAAAGTTTGGATGTGTGTCTCCAATTCTGAGATCTTCTCTGTCAGCCTGACTATTTCCCTACATTTATCACATGTAAAGCCCTCCTTGCTTACAGAGAGAGATACATTTGATTATGTAATGTGTAAAGTCGTGGACGCGTGTCTTACAGCAACTTCCTTTAATTTCCCGTGCTTAATCGGTCAAATAAGGTCTATTGGTTAAAAGCATGATCGACAATTAACCGATCATTGAGTAATATTGTTAACATATGTATTGTAGGCATTAATGAAACTTGCTTTATTGAATTTTTGTTAAAAAATTTTAATTTATTTATTACACCCCCATTTCTTTCTTTAGCACCGAACCCGGGAGTGCAGCAGCACCCTCAGCACCCCTACTTCCATGGTAAAGCGACTGCCTCAAATTCACCTACTGCTGTATGAGTTTATGACATAATGTGCTGTATATGTATATGCTTATATATTTATAATGATAACTTATTTTAGTTAATTTGAAAAGTTCTGTTTAACCCAAATGTTTTAAATTTCACAGCAGTACACATACATGTAAAGCTGGAATTAACACAAAGAGATTCTTACTGCATCAGCAACTAAACAGCTACTGTCTTTAAATAAAGAAACATGCAACATAACGTTGTTCATCTTTGACTCAAACACTGGCTCTACTCTCCTCCACAAGGGTGACACACATAAGAAATTTGCTTCAAGTTTTACAGAAAAATAATTTTTTTTCCCTTGATTTTACAGTAAACTACTGGCAACTGGGTTGCCAGCAATTTACTGTTTTTTTTACAGTCTACTTCCGTAGTTTAAATTAACATTATATTACTGTTAAAATACATTTTTACAATGTTTTATGTCTCACACCTTTAAACCGCAGAGCAAATGCCTCAGTTTTAATTGAACACTTCCAAGTGTCAACACTACTGAGTGTTCAAGAAACATGGAGCAAAGCTGAAGTAAATTAATTAATTAAATGATAATTGAGGATTAACGATGAACAAATTAATAATTACTGAAGGTAAAAAACAAGAACAGAAAATACAAAAAACTTCAGTCACAGCTTTTCAATGAAATAACCTGAAGTACAACAAATTATTAAATCATTAAAATGATCAGCAATTGATTAAACAGCTCCACAAACAGCATCACCAGCTACACTTTTTACTAAAATGTTTATTTTTGTATAACAGCTACTAAAGTTCTTCTTGAGAGAACGGTTAACATTTTAAGTCACCATCATGGAGAATAGAGTTTGCTTAAGTTGGGCTCTTAACCCGTACATTTATAACATTAATTTGTTTTGGCTGCAGCAATTTTTAAGAACTTTGTTTAAAAAGCTCTTTTGATATGGCATACAACCCAAACTGGTTCTAAAAAATCTGGTGAAGTTAATATTCTTTTAGTGAGGCAGAACCTGTTCTAATTTAATATAATTAATTTATTTTTACTGTCAAGTGAACTATATTAGTGAACTAGTGTACATAATAGTGAACAAGGGCACAAAGTGTGATTTCAAACAGACTTCAAATGTCACCTGTGAGCTCTGTTAATTCACTGCTGTTGGCTACTTTCTCGAAAACAAAAATATTACCCAGAATGCACTGTTTTTAACAGAATATTACTGTTTGAGTGAAAAAAAACTGTATTTTACTGTAGAATCTGACCGTTGTTTACAGCAATTATTTACAGTGCACTGACAGTTCACATGACATGGAGGTAGGGGGAATCCTAATTCTCACGAGAACTTTGATATTTCCCATGCCATGGGGGAGAGGAAAACCTAATTCTTGCAAGAACTTTGAAATTTCCCGTGTTTTTTTTTTTTTTTTGTGAGGGGAAAACATAATTCACATGGTGCAAAGCTATAAAAGCTTCTACAGAAGCTTTCTAAACTATTTCTCTTTGTGCTCTGTGGGCTTTCTCTTTAAGCTCTCTCAATTGAAAATGGCCTCTAATGAAAGGTTTTCTGTCAGTGAGATTTTGTCACAGGTTTTTGACAGTGAAAGTGACATAGAAGAGAATGTGTCTGAGACAGGATAATCTTGAGGGAGACCCTGATTATGAGGCATCCTTCTCAGGTTAGAATTAGACTCCTAGTGTTGACCCTCCTGTTGTCACTCAACCACCAGCAGACACATTACCTTCCAAAAATTGAAAATGATTATGGTCCCCCCCCTTCACTTGAACGACAGGGTAGACTTAGTGCTACTAATGTCATCAAAATGGTTCCATGGACCACCAGATATGCTGTCATTCATGTTCAAGACATAAAATCAACATTATGTGAGGTAAGTCGATCTCTCTATTTTGTATTTTGTAGTGCTGTATTTATACCATAGTAATCTAGTGTGTTTGCATTGCTTTGGCTTTTTCGTGGTTATTTATTGTGATATCCCAATTGCAACAAAGAAATACTGGGAAATCTCTGTACACTGAAAAATAGACTTTCAGAATAGATATTTTCTTCTTCTTTTTTTAAATAGACAATTTTATCATGTACTCTTAATCCCTGCAGTCCATTTACTTTCATATGCAGCTACATTACACACTGCACAAAAGGTAATATTCGAAAAGCATAACTGAGGTTAACATGATCTGTAAATGAACGAACACTGAACGATAATTGCTCATGATTGTTACAATTGCCATTAATTTTCAGTGTTGTTAAGCTGTAAATATGTTGAATTTCCTTAATGATCACTGTTGCATAAACATATACTCATTCCAGAAGTTTACAGGAAGGGTTTGTGACCCAAAAGCTTTAACAGTTTAGTTTTTAAGCTTGTGTTGTTTTAGCATGTGTGTTTTTTGAAAAAAAATTGTGGAATGAAAACTGTTCCCTCATGGATTTAGTTGTTACTTTTTCTTTTTTTAAAATCAGACAACTAGAGATAAACCAGCCAATTAATTAAGAAAAAAGATGAAAGGACACTAGATACAACAGTCAGAATGAATAGTCACAGAAAAAAAGAAAGATCACTTGGAAAAAAGGGGCTTTCCCTTTTTCAGACATTATCTATCTCTTTCACAGATCCATGAAATGAGATACAGGTATTACATGTTGAGCTCAGACGGACAGTGTTGCCAACTCTCACAAGACAAAGACAAAGCTGAAGCTTCAAAAAAAGCACATTATTATAAGATTGTTTATTATCATTATCTATTATAAGTTATGTGTTTTTAATAAATGTACCCACAACATGTTAAATTAAAACAACGTTGAGTTTGGAAGGAAAAAAACAAAAAACAGTTATTTGTACTAACTAATTAACTAACTAAACACTAAATAAATGAATAGTGAGAAAGCATGAAAAATATTCTACAACATACGGCCAAATATTTGTCATAAAACAAAAAAATATATAGGCTTTTACAATTAATGCATTACAAATTAATAAAAAATGTGCCTTATAAAAGAATGTCATCCCAAAATATGATCATCACTTGAATCGGCCTGCAAGTTGAGCATATTTCTCCACCATGCTGAAAAAAATAAAATAATCAATAGAAACCATCACATAATTTGTAATGGTTTTATTTATTATAATGGAAATTATATTGGTTTTAATGGAAACTATAATGGTTATTTGTGTGTCTACTGGTAATTATTTTGCCTTCTATTGGTGGCAACCAATAAATCCTAATGGAATGTTTCCCAAAACGCACTAGAAATCTTTCAAAAATACTGGTTTTGATTATCAAGATTTGATGGTTTGTATTGTTTTTAATGGTATTTGTAGTGGAACACATTACAACATATGTGATGGTTTGTTTATTAGGGAAATAGGGAAAATGAGTAGGAAAAGTGGATGTTAAAAAAACAACCATATTTTAAAAAAACTAATTCAAAATCTTCAACCCATGATGTCCTTTTTTAGTGCAACTTTAAAAAAAGAAGCACAAAGTGACATATTATTAGTGTACTTAATGACAACCCTGTCTGTGTAGGGTTTGGGAGGGTCTGGTCCTCTCTGGATTAGCCCGGCAGGGTAAGAGCGCTTCTGCAGGCATGAGCTGATGTACCTCTTGCTCTCTCCATCTCATCAGCCTAGATCGTGTTCGCGTGTCTTTGAAATCGAGGATGGGATCAAACGGCCCACAGCCACCTATGAGGACAGCTCAACTAGTACAATGACTGCTAATAAGGGCTCGTTTGGCTCGGCCTGAGACCAGTCGGAGAACCAAGAGCCCTTCCATTGTGCTTAAACTGGCTCACTCTTTCTGATTGTGTGTGTTGTCAGGGATTTTGGTGTGGGACAGTACACTGTAAAAAAGGATTTTATAGCTCAGTAAATAAAACAGGAAAAATCATGCATCTTTTGCTTAGAATATTTTAGTAAAATTAAAAACTCCTGAATATTAAGTAAAATCTAAATATACAATGTAAAAAATGACAACAATTATCCAGTAGTTGCTGTATTTCATAAAACAGTAAAATTACTGTAACACTAATACTGAACAATACACATACTGAAAAACTGAAAACAGTATTTTACTGTTACATTAGTATGTTACTTTTAATATTACTTTATAGTATTTTACATTAATCAAATGTTATTTTATTTTATTTAATAGTGCTACTTTATAATGAGAAAAAATGTTCAAAAATTGTACAAGTGTTATTTTAACTGTTCAAGGAAAAAAGAAAAAGACAAAAAATGAAACTTTAACTGCACAATAAAAGTTATTGTGTAAACCAATGCTAAAACAGTAGCAATAATTAAATACAATAGAGCAACAAAACACTAATGAACAATTGATAATTAAAACCAGTCAACAATTAATGCATTAAAAATTATTACAATTTTAAAAACTGGTAAAAATACTGCAACAAGACAGGAAGTGTCAGCACTTCTGATGATCCTGCAAAAATGACAAGCAAAATCAATCACTGGAGTAAAAACTAATCATCAGTCCTTTAAATAACAGGCATGTTATATATATATATATATATATATATATATATATATATATATATATATATATATTTATTTATTTATTTATTTAATTTTTTTATTTTTTTTTCAATAAATATCCATATGATGTATATTTTGGTAGATTGAAGCCTATGGTACACAAACTGCAGAAAACTCAAAAGAAAAAAACTTCACAGAACAAAATTGAAGTTATTGATTTATGCTGTAAATTATTCATCCAACTGTAATCATAATATGTAGCATTACCTGGAATATGTCTACACATAGATCTTATAAAATAAATACTAAATAATAACATCTGAGTGTGATTGTGTTTTCAACTTGAATCATGGCCAACAGATTCCTGATTTAGGCAATTCACTCTTTGATTTTCTAAATAAAACATTACATGTTGACAAACATTTACATTGCATTATATTTAAAGTAATTATTATTGTTGTAAATAAGTGTTGCATTTAGAAGTATTTACCATTGTGATATATCTGGTCTCAATAACAGAAATCAATATTATTCACACATACAAACCTGAATTTACACCAGGAAAACCTTGAGTTAATACATAAATTTAGTTAGCTAGAAAGAACACTTTACAATAACAGTACATGAATAATGATGTTTTAATATGTAAACTGAACATTACTTTATTATGAACTAATGATGAGTTAATGCATGCGCTAATCATGAACTAACTTTAACTACAACATAAATCACATGAGTTCATGTGTGACAGCTACCTTAATTACTTGTTAGTACATGATTGTTTGTTAATTAATGTATTAGTTGAGAAGGAGGTAACTGCAGTCTGGAGAAATAGGCGTGGCAAAAGGTAGGGGTGCCAAAAGGTAAAGGCCATCTTTATTCTTTATTCTAAACACCAGTCCATCTTTACACTAAACAAGCGAGTCTATTAAATTACCAAATAAATTGTATGTTCTAATGTCTACCCCCACCCCAACCCTAAACCCAACTGTCACAGTACTGTAAAAATATAAATTATTGTTATACAATGTCATAAAAATGCTGCTATACTGATGTGCATATCGCACTTCCGGCATGAAAAACCTTTTTCCACACCCCTACCGGAAAAAAAAACTTGACCAATGAAAAAACCTTTTTCCACGCCCCTACCGGAAAACAAAACTTGACCAATGAAAAAACCTTTTGCCACGCCCCTACCTTTAGCCACGCCCAATGCTCCAGACTGCAGATAATCCATACTACCATTAGTTTATGCTTACTTTAACCATCATGAACTCATGAGCTGTAAATATATAATTATGTTGTGACTTTACTTGGAGGGGCACATCATCATTAACCCATTCTTAACTACTCATGAACTCCTTATGCACATCCACCTAGTGTTTACGGTTCACACTGAATAACAATAGAAAATGTTCTGTCAACATCAACAAGAACAGTTTAAACACAGGAGTTCACGAGTAGTTAAGGATGAGTTAATAATGATGTGCCCCTCCAAGTAAAATCACGACATAATTATACATTAACAGCTCATTGTCAGGTGTCTGTTCTATGTTGTGATCATGTGCTCCTTTGTTCCGTTTCCCGCCGTTTTTCTGTTCATTAGTTTCACCTGTGTGTCATCATCCCATGTGTGTATATATATATATATACCCCTTAGTTTAGTTCCTCCTTTGTCTGGTATTGTATTGTCTATGTCCCAGTGTCTAGTGTCTCAAGTGAGTGTCTTGTAAATAAATCTATGTGTTTTTGATATTCCTGTTATCCTGTGCCTTTGTGAGTGAGCCGACCGTGACACTCATGAGTTCATGTTGGTTACATTTAACTTAAAGGTAAATGTTAATTAATACATTAATTAACAACATGTACTAACAAGTAATTAAGGTAGCCTTTATTTATACATGAACTGTTGTGAGTCATGTTGTAGTTAAAGTTAGTTCATGATTAGCGTGTGCCTTAACTCATCATTTATTCATAATTAAGGAATGCTTAGTTTATATATTAATACATCATTATTCATGTACTTTTATTGTAAAGTGTTACCAAATTAACTCCAAAGTTGATATTTGCTAAGTATGTGGACAATATTCAAAGACTAAAGATATACAATGACAGTTCACTCACATTACTATGAATGGGGAAAGTGCAAACCCTCGGTATGCCACATCGAAAAAACTACTGTGTGCCTGTGCTGATTTTGACTAGAGAAATGCATCCCATGACATATTGTGGCATATTACATATTGTCCTGCAGTCTCTGCTCCGGTTTTTAGTTTCTTTTCTCACAGTATTTGAAACTGATTACCATTGAAAAAGCTATAAACAAATTGGTGTTGTTGAATACTTGCCAACCTGTGTGCATGTGCAGTAGCGGTAGCAAACTGAAAATAACATGCATTATACATATGTGGAGCTCAAGCAACAAAAGTAATGAGAACGGTCACTTACCATTTTGTTGCTGATTTGAAGTATGCAATTTAATGAGTTCACCAAGCAGTTTTTGGGGATTTTAGGATTTCTCCTATTCGTTTAGATATGACTGAGTGAACAGACCTTCCTTTAAAAGGGATTTTACCATATTACATTTCATCACATTTTAGGGCATGTTTGTGGTGGACTAAAGTGAATGGGGGGATGGGATGCACTGTTAAAAAAAATCCATTAAAAGGTTGCCAGAATTTTTCTGTAAAAAATACAGAAGTTTTATAGAACTGTTTAAATTTTACGGAGAAGAACCATATTTCATTTACAACGTTCAGTTCACAAAAATGTAAAGTCATTAAATGGGTTAATGTGTGATTGCAATTAGCAAACAAAGATTTTCACTGCATTAGTAACTACACAGTTACAATTAAATAAAAGAGGATACAGCATAACATCAGATGTTCATCTTGGACTTGAACGCAGATGCTACTATCTTGCACAATGGTGACACATAAAAGGTTTTACAGTATTTTGCCTTTTTTTTTTCTTTGTTTTTTTTTTTCCTTGATTTTACGGAAAAATACCGGCACCTGTGGTTGCCAGTAATTTACTGTTTTTAACATTTTACATTTGTAAATTCAATTTACAGAACATTTCTGTTAAAAATACATTCCACGGTGTGTATTTTTCATCTAACACATTTAACCCCTTAAATCCCAGAGCAAAATCCTCACTTGTGTCCTCACTACAGAGGGTTGAACACTAAGACAGTGATGAAGTTAATGAGATAATTAAGTGTCTTATTAAAGGAAGATTGAGAATTATTGATGAACAACTGTTAACAAGCAGAATCACTGAAGGAAAGAAAAACAAGACCAAATAACAAAAATTACAACCAAAACCAAAGACGAAATCAACTGAAAATAAAACTCAAAATAAAAATAAATACAATATAAAAATAAAATAAACTCAAAATAAAAATAAAACAAATAGCACAATAAAAATTTTATTTCTTAAATTCTCAGCAGAGGATCATTAAACAACTCCACAAACATCAGGAGCTTCACTTATTACTGACCTTTGATTTTATTTCTGTCATGTGAACAAAAGCTCTTAATGAAATTTTTGTTATTTGAAATCACCATGATGAAGGTCAGAGTTTGCTTTAGTTGGGCCCTTCAACTTCTTATTTTATAAGATTTTTTTACTAATACTAGTTTTTATTTTGGTTGCTATATTTGATTGTGTTAATCACACTATTTGTGTAGCATGAAAAGAAAAAGAAAATTTTATAATAATTCTGATGAAAAGCTGGTAATGCTGTTTGTGGAATTGTTTAATCCTCTGTTTTAATTCAGTTGGTTTGGTGTGAGGCTGTTACTGTAGTTTTATTTCTTGTTCTTTCCTTCAGTGATTGTGCTTGTTAACAGCAGGTGTTCATCAGTGTCTGAATTCACTCATTTGTGGTCATTTACTCTGTCTAGTGGACTAAACTAATCAACTGATTTAGGGACTAGTGAATGAGAGTGTATGGTGAGATTTCAGACTCCCAGTTTACTTTCCCGAAAACAAAGGTTAGATCTGTTACAGTTATTTTCCGTATTGTGTACAGAAATTAGCTGTTTATTATTTAACAGGTTTTCACTGTAGATCGTACAGACTTTTACTGTTAAAATAATGGACATCTTTTACAGTGTGTGGTTGTCGTAGACGAAAGTGAAGAGCGGAGGGGAGGGGTTGTGGGGTGTCATTTGGGCCCCAAATAGTCCTAAACTTTCCCCCGTAGCAGCGCACCTGCCTGGAACTCTGATGTACATTTAGAATTTTCAGG
This sequence comes from Danio jaintianensis, assembly GCA_903798115.1. Taxonomy (NCBI): domain Eukaryota; kingdom Metazoa; phylum Chordata; class Actinopteri; order Cypriniformes; family Danionidae; genus Danio; species Danio jaintianensis. The sequence goes on from CAIGQV010016781.1 coordinate 305,975, forward strand.
ATTTATCCTGACAAGAAACCTTTAAATACAATCAGTCAATGACAATGAATAAAAACAATCAATCAATGAATAACCCTAGCTCTTGTTTCTCTGAGCAGTTAACTTAAACAGTTCCCTTATTTAAAGGTGCAGTAGGTGATAGTGATTTCAACAGCATAACTGAAACGGACTAATCAGACCTCGTTGGAAGGCGTTACCGGCTGCATTCCAGTTGGTTTCTTGTTGCTGTTTCCTGTTGGTCTCCTGTTTCCTGTTTCTCTCTAGCCGAGTGTAGCTGTAGCTTAGCTCGCCTGCTCTGCTTCATAGATATATACACTAGATATCGCATACGGACCCTCAGCATGCGTCAATAGCGCCGCTACATTTGTACAGGGCTCCCAGGACAAACATCATTCAACTGCACTAGTCGAGACAGTGTGCCAATGTGAAGATGCTGGACTTTAGCGCTGCTTACGGGTGTAGTAACGAGCAAACAAAGAAAACTAAGCACAAAGGCAGAACATTTCATAGGTAAGATTTCGTTTTTTACATGTTACAAACTTTTGTGCTCAACAAACGTAACGTAAAGTAACGTTAATGATGATAAAACAGTCTCTCACTGCACTGATCATAAGGCAAAGTAGCACCAACTTGCACTGAATTCTAGGCTTATGCTAGTTTTATTGAGTAAAATAAGCAAACAATGTAAATGAAATATGACAACAAGACGCTGCGGTGCTAGAAACTTGTACTATTGTCGGCTAAGTGAACGAGTCGTTCATAACGGGGATTCATTCTCAAACAAATCACTCCCTCACTCCCTGAGAAGTGAAAGCAGGAGAGGGTGTGTGTTTCAGGACACGGATTAGATCAAATTTAACAGGGAGGGAGGATAATACATTTCCATGCACACAAACACACACTCTTTATCGGCAATGCCCATGCGGTCACTTATCCATCGATGTAGAAAAGTGATGTAAAACTATAATTTTCGTAATGAATTTTTTGAAAAAAAATTTTTGCGTACTGACCACTGGGGAAAACTCCCGATCATAGATATATGTATATGTGTGTATATCTCTGGCTCTGGATGGCCACAGTCCTCCACTGCACCTTGGTCCTGCATTCATTTCAAAGGAGCGCTACCCTGTACTAAAATGGCGGCTCTATTGACGCATTCCTTCCAATAGACAACAACAGGCCAGGCGACATCTAGTATATCTATGGCTCTGCTTAGCTTGCCTGCTCTGCTAAGTACAGTTTTTTATTTTTAATTTGATTACTAGTCGTCGCGATCAAACTCCGCCGATCATATTAAATACTAACTCCATAAATATTAAATACTACCACCGTGAGCTCACTGTGTTAGCATCGCAGCTAACATATTTCAACAGTCCAGCTGTAAGTACTCTTTGCTGTTTCTCTGTCCTATATAACTGTTTACAATCCCATATCAAGACTATAAAACTCTGTCGATCAAATTAATTACTAGCTCTTTAATTTTAAATCTCTTCCGCGGTCACAGCGTAGCAGCTCACGTGTATAACAGCCCACAGTTGTACTTATTATTCAGACTCTTGCTTGCTTTTCTTGCTTTAATTTCCAGTTTGTTTGCTGATTCGCGACCTTTTTTCTTTTTTCTTTTACGTGCGTCTTAGTTTATTTATTTACTCGCGCCTAACTGCACCCTTTATATTGTAAGTGTTTCATTCAGATTTTTTGCTTTCACTTTCTAGTTCTCTCTCACATGCGTGAGTTTATTTTATTGACGTCTAGTTTATTGACATTCCGCCTATTTACACCACTTATATTACATAGTAAATCGTTTTGTGCAGGTGCTCTGCTCTCTCTCTCTCCCCCTCCCTCTCTTCATTGCCTATTGCTCATTTCATACACACTCTTCAGCTCCCTTTAACTCAATATACTGCTGTGGTAAGTCAGAATTTACTTCAACTCACGGTGAGTAAAAAATGGCTTCTCCTGTTCTTGTCACATGCATTTCCTGCCACATGATTAGTGTATCTCTCTCTGTCAGCAAGGAGGACTTTACATGTGATAAATGTAGGGAAATAGTCAGGCTGACAGAGAAGATCTCAGAATTAGAGACATACATCCAAACTTTAATTGAGGATAGTAAGAGTGCTAGGTCTCTAGATAAGGATTTGGATGTGACTAGCCTAGCATGCCATTCACATTGTTTGGCTCCGGTTGTTGCGTCTTCGCAGAGAGACGGCTGGGTCACTGTGAGAGAATCTAGAGGTGGGAGAAAACACTGTATGTCCGTTCCAACATCAAACAGGTTTAGCCCCCTCAGTGATACACCCACAGAGAAACCTGATGAAAGTGCCCTAGTAATTGGCGACTCCATAGTACGGAACGTGCAAATAGAGACACCAGCCACCATAGTCAAATGTCTGCCGGGAGCCAGAGCGCCTGACATCATGACAAATTTAAAAGTGCTGGCTAAATCTAAACGCAAGTTCAGTAAGATTGTTATCCACGTCGGTGCTAATGATGTTCGGCTACGTCAGTCGGAGATCACTAAAAGTAATGTTAAAGAGGTGTGTGATTTTGCAAAGACCATGTCAGACACTGTAATATGCTCTGGTCCCCTGCCCGCTTATCGTGG
>CAIGQV010016781.1:313582-324633 GCA_903798115.1 Danio jaintianensis
ATTGTAAAAGCGCTATAGAAATAAAGATGAATTGAAATGAATTGAATTGTAAAAAGTTGTCAAAAAATAAATAGTGGAGTAAAGTACTGATACCAGAAAAATCTACGTAAGTACAGTAAAGAAGTATTTGTACTTTGTTACTTCCCATCTCTGACAACATGTGTAGTTAAGTAGAGTACTTTGGATTAGGCTTTAGGCGAGCTGTTGCTGTCTGGCATAGATTTAAGTTGTGACAACAAGTCCTCCAGATCGGCCTGTCTGCAATGTGGGAATGGTTATTTTACAGGAAGCAGATGCTGACGATTTCTCCTGTATTCTTTGCCATCGGACTCCACAATATACAATCTGGGCTTGGGAAGAGTCCTTTTGTTGTTTGCATCTTCACTACTTGGGATTCATGCATGATTTTTTGCATTTGTCTCTTTTTGGAAAGTTGGGCTTTTACTTTCACTGTGTCCTTCGAGCTTGGCATCAGCATCTGCTTGCTGATTGGCATGTTGATAAGTGTTACCCCGGACATGAGTCTCTGTCCCATCCTTCTTAGTAGTTTCAAGAAGGCACTTTGCACTACGAACAGCTCTTTCTGCGAGACCATTTACCTGAGGATATTCAGGACTACTGGTGATGTGACAAAAGTCCCATGAACTTGTAAAGTCTTTGAAAGTCTGACTTGTGAACTGTGTGCCATTATCGATTATAAGCTTTTGGGGAATGCTGTGCACAGAGAAGTGCCTTTTCAGTTTGCTGATGATGTTTTGTGAGGATATGTTTCTAAGTGGATTTATTTAAAACCAGCCAGAGTATGAATCTACCAGCACTAGGTACTGTTGGCTGTTCCAGTCAAATATGTCAGTGGCAACAAAAGACCAAGGCAGTTCTGGGATCTTGTGTAGGTGCAATGGCTCTTTTTGTTGATGAGGCTTCAGAGCAATGCATATGCTGCAGGACTGTACAAAATTGTCAATATCAACCAGAAAACAGCATTTTGTGCTCTGCATTTGGTCGCTTTGGCTCTTGCGTGGCCTTTGTGCAAGATCTGTAGATATTCGCTCTGTGGGCTGTGAGGAATTACAACTCTTGTTCCCTTTGTGATGATTCCATCCCCAATACTGAGCTCATCTCTGAATGGAAAGAAGGGTTTTAGTTGCATTGGAACACTTTGACTTCTTCTTGGCCAGCCGTGCTTGATGGTGTTTACACAGAACTTGCAGAGAGCGGTTTTTTTTAGTGTGTTCTCTAAGCTCTTGTAGCCGGTTGACTGAAATCATTTGGACAGCCATCACCTCAAACTCCTCCTCGTCTTTGTACTCTCTTGTTGTCACCTTTCTCGGGGTACGTGACAGAGTGTCAACCAGATAGAGCTGCTTTCCTTTTTGTTGGTAAGGGTCAACTTGAACTTGTGCAGCTTCAGTATCATTTGCTGGAGTTGTGTTGAAGCAGTTTGTAGAGGTTTGTTCAGAATTGTGACAAGGGGTTGTTGGTCTGTTTCCACCAAAACCGGTTTCGCATAGATATAATCGTAGAACTTTTGACAGACCACAGCCAATAGCTCATTTACGATTTGAGCATATCTCGTTTCTGTTTCAGCGAGAGTGCGTGAGTCATAGCTAACAGGCTGATCATTCTGTAGACATGCTGCGCCCAAACCATATTGAGAACCATCACACGTGATGGTCGCAGGTTTGCTTACATCTAAGTACCTCAGCACTGGTGGGAATGTGATGCACTTTTTTAGCATGTCAAATTACATTTGTTGTTGCTGTGACCAGCACCAAGCTACATCCCTGTGGAGCAGCTGTCATAGTGGTGCTGCCACTATGACAGAGGTATAGAGGTAGTTAGCCATGCCTCAAAAACTTTTCAAATTGTAATGGCCTGAATTTTGGCTGGGTCTAGTTTTAATCCTTGTTCTGTAAACAGGTGGCCCACATAACTGACTTTTCTAAGCCTAAACTTAAACTTCTGTTGGTTAAGTTTCAAGTTCTCATCATGCTCCTTCTTCCCTTTTCCTCCGACAATAATCTCATCTACAATTATGGCACTTGGAAATCCTGTGAAGATCTGTTGCATTGCCTTCTGATGCCGAATTAATGCCAAAGGCATGTGCAAAAAAAACATATCTCCCAAAGGGAGTTGCAAAAGCAGTGCACAGGGATAATTCATGATCTAGCTTAAATTGCCAGAATGAGCTTTTAGCGTCAAGCAATGAAAAGACACTGGCATTGGACATTTGTGAAGCTACCTCTTCTACTGTGCACATAGGATGGTGAGGTTGCATTAGAGCTTAATTTACATCCCATGGATCGATGCATAAATGAATCTTGTCAGTGTCTTTCTTATATGTGGTGACCATTAAGGACACCCACTATGTGGGCTCTGAAATGGGTGTTATGACTCCCAATTTTGTAATGTTTTCTAGTTTAGCTTCCACTTTGTCCCTCATTGCCAGAGGTATTTGGCAAGGGGGGCGGATAACTTGAGTAATGTCTTGGTTGATCTTCTTTGAATGTCACAGGTAAGGTGCCTAGCTTGTCATCAAACAAGTCAGCATATTCTGTGAACATTTCTTGTGAGAAATTTTTAGATTTTTGTTGAGATAAATTTCATGAACTTTTTTTGAGGGATATCAAGTTCATTTGTAAACAATTTGGCAGGCCCAGCAATGATTTGACATTTTTATCAACAACATTAAACTCCAGGTGTGATTTTTGTTTGCTAGTCCAGGTTACATCATCACAGTTGCTTGTGTTTGAATCACGGTGCCTCCATAAGCCACTAATGTTGATTTAGACTTTTCCTGCATAGTCGCATCTTTTCTAACTGTTTTGTATGTTTCAGTTGAGGTGACACTGCACTTTGCTCCGGTGTCAATTTTAAGTTCAAGTGGCTTGCCATTTACTAGCTACGTTTCCATCCACCTATTTTTATGCGCATAAATTTTGAAAATGCGCATAAAAAATGTATGCGTATAACTGAGTAGGATAAACTTATTATTCGATAAGAAAAGATGCGCGTAAACTGCGATGGAAACACTTTTACCGAACAAATTCCAGTATGTGCATTAAAAAAAGGTCATGTGATTTGGTTATAAGAGATCATGTGATGATAAAAATGTTTGTAAATGGATAAACCAGCAGTCTGAGCACATGTAAAACATCTGAAATGTTGTTTTGGTCATTCTAAAATGCCTTAACCATTTCAGTATTAGTGTTATTATATTATTAATGACCTCCAGAACTGAGCGTCTGTGCTCCGTGTCTCACGCCTTCAAACGCCACCACGCGTTCACTGCGTGTCAGGATTGCCTTCTGAGGCGCAAGTCATTTATTAAATGAAGAAAAGATTCACGCAGCTTCTCCTACCTCAGCAAATTCCGTTTTTACTGTTGATATTTGGCGCCATTTAATCAGGAAGTGACGATTTAGTTCTCTTTGACTCGTTGGATGGAAACGCTGCTTTATTCGCACATCTTTTATGCCATATTCCAGTTTTGCGCATAAAGTTAATTCGCTTTTTTGGATGGAAACATAGCTACTGTCAGGCTGCAATGCATTTCTTTTTTAGTTTATCATGTGGTGATTGACTGCATCTATTACACTGGTACCAAGACGTCAATATGAAATGACTCTTCGCTACTGTTTGTGTTTGCATCAGTAATCTGATAAATGGATTTGAAATCGTCTTATGATGCAGATTTGCACTGGGACTTGAAATGATTAAATTTTTTACAACGGTGACATTGTTGTCCAAAAGCTTTGCATTGATCATGATTGGCTGGATGATTTCCAGCAAAGTTTTTACAGTTAACAATGTTCTTTGTCCCACTCATGTATTTTTGTTGCAGTTTCTGCCGGTTCTTAATGGCTTTCAATGGCTCACACTATCATTGTCTATGCCACACACCAGTCTGTCTCAAAAAGTCTGTAACCAAAGTTACATGTTTTTGCTTTATTTTTAAATGTACTTACGTAAGCTTTGATGGTTCCCCTGGTTTTTGATTCCTGGTAGTAAATGAATGTCTCACCATCATCACATTTGTCTCTGGGTTGCACGCTTCTCTGAATTTTTGTTTTAAACATTAAGGATTTTCTCTTGACTCTGGTCCGAGTGATTTACATGTTAAGCCAATGCAAAGACGCGAATAGACATCCTGCGGCGCGATATGTGCGAATGAGGCAGTACAAATGACGCGTTTCACGTGAATGAAGCGGTGCGAGTTCAGCGTTTTGCGCGATTGATGCGCTTGTCGCGCGTATTGCTCATTTAGCTCGAGTTGGAAAATCTGAACTTCAGCGGACATTCGTGCCGCATTAACCAATCATGAGCTTTGTTTTGTAGGGGCGTGATTATGACGTAGCGCCTGTTGTTGGTGTCCCGAGCGGAAATCCTCTTGCTGACACCGGACAACAGTTCATCAAACTGGGCTCGTTTCAGTTGGAAGCACCGCTGAAAGCTTCCATCATCCAGGTATAGTTTCTGGAGGAGTTTATGAACTGACAGAGCTAGGTGCACCTCAGAATGGATCTAGTGGATTTCGGCACGGCTCCAAACGTATCGACGCTGTTTTTCAGTCTTCCTAAAGTATAGAAACACAGCTATTCTCTCAATAAAATACATGTTAGCCATTTAGCAACGAAGCTAGAGTCACCGGGCAGACAGAAGCCCCGGCCATGACGCAAATCCGCGTCTACGGTGAAGTGATTTTCAGTAAACTCAAAATGTTCACGCGTCTTTTTATGCACGAATAGCATGATGTATCCGCGCGTACCGCGTCTGGTGTGAACACAGCATAAGACCCAGTGACAGAAGAGTCTTCGCATTGATCCTGAAGGGCCAGCCTATACACCAGCCGGTGACCTCTCCCACCTGCAGCTTCTCCACGATGGACGTCCAGCTTTCTCCAGCCACAGGCGCCTAGACTGCAGCTCTGCACAAGAAGTTTGGCCATAGGAGAAATGGTCGTGCCCAACTGAGCCTGGTTTCTCTCAAGGTTTTTTCATTCACTTTTGCAAACTGGTGAAGTTTGTTCCTCACTGCTGTCGCCACTGGCTTGCATGGCTCGGGACTTGTGGAGTTGCGGATTGATGGATTTACTTTTCAGTGTTTGGACTCTCAGCAGTGAAAATTGAACCACACTGAACTGAACTAAACTGAACTTAAACTGGACTGACACAGTTTACTATAATCTTCTATGTTAAGCTGCCTTGAGACAATCTACATTGTAAAAGCGCTATAGAAATAAAGATTAATTGAATTGTCCCAGAATCATTAACAATTTCTTAAATTGTCTTCTATGTAAAAGTTAAAAAAACCTATAGACTTACATTTAAATGATTCTCAGTTATATCTAAATACTACAACAATTGAACAAAATCTCTCATTTCTGAGTTTTTAATTCAAGATGATGCTATCAACTCTTTTTATTCTGTATCAGGAAAAAAGGACTGTAAACATAGAGATGAAATAACTGAATGTACACAAATTGTTAAGAAAAAAAAGGCAGGGCTGCGAAATGCAAACTATTAATTCTGAGGAGGAAAAGGTACACTCAAAAATTCAGTAGCTCAGAATCCCAAGAATAACTGTGAGATGTAAACTCAGAAATTCTAGAGAAAAAAAAGACAGCACTGCAAGATACAATCAAGATGTAATCTACAAATACCAAGAAAAAAGACATAATTTTGAGATGTAAACTCTAAATTACTAGAAAAAATAAAAAACTGTAAGATATAAAGTTTTTCCTAAAGAAAATGAAAAAATTCAAAGATATTTTTTTTTCACAAAAAAATCTGAAATTGTGAGATTAAAAACAAATAATAAAAATTAAGTGAAAATGTCAAAAAGTCAACCCAAATGTAAATAAGCCTCCACAGAAACCACTGGAATACATTAGAAAACATAACAACACTCTTAAAAATACAGGCAACACAACTGCAATCAACCACATAAATGTAATGTAATGTCTTAAAATTTAAGTTTAAAATAAAATGTAAGTTTACCACCACAGTCTAAAAGGGGTTGCTTATAATGAGACGTGGATGAGTTTTGTTGTTCTTTTTCCATTGCATTGTCATTGAAAGGAGCCTATAGAGCCAAATATGTGACACAAAACACACGCCCACATATACCATAAATGTTTCATAGCAGACTGACAGCAAGATATGTGTGGCTTTCAACATCCTCTCATTAGCCTCAGAAAATCTTTATATATATTCGTCAAGCACAGTTTGCAGGTCCCCTGTGACTCATGCAACTAAACACCAACCTGTTTGCAGTTTAAAGACTGGGTGGAAACAAACAATGCTTCTTTTCCATTCAGCAGGCCGGAAGAATGTGACTTACTGTAAATGAAGCTAAAGGGCAGAAGTTGTCAGACGATGTGTTTTGTAGTCAGAGCACGTGTCAGGCCCACTGGCCATTCATAAGTCATCACCTTTTATTTGTTAGGGCGGTCCATGCAGGGCAGCTGGTCACAGGATACAACATAGACAAGATCTGGAGGCCAAATGCTCAAACAAATACCTTTTTTTTGTTTGTTTTTGATATTATCTGATGAAGGTCCTAGGAATAGACTACTGGCATCAAACCCAGATGTTTTTAGCTATAACTAATATTTTATAAATTAAAAGATAATATTTATACAAAAAATTTCCTTAGTAATTAATACTAAAGTAGGCAGGTATTTCTATATTAGAGAGTTAGTATTTATGCAGTTTGTGTGTGTGTGTGTGTGTGCACGTGACTGCATGTGTGAGTGTGTTTGTGCACGCACTGGTTTGGTGGTTTGCAAGGACATACCTTTGTATAATGACATGGGTATGACCTAGGTATTAAAACATTAGGGTGGTTAATGAGGATACCTTATGTCCTTGTAATTTAAAATGCTTAACATTTATGCTTAACATAATATGCCATTCAAAATTTGATACATGTTTCCTGTGAGGGTTGGGTTCAGGGATAGAGCTATATAATAAATGCTTTTTACTGTATAAAATTAAAATACATTCCCAACATACCACATATCAATGTGTGTGTGTGTGTGTGCATGCGTGTTTAAATTTAAGATTGTTTATAATCAGTGTCATATGTTCAGCCCTTTGCACTTAAGCTATAATATGTACACGATAAATGCGCTATATAAATACACATTACTTACTTACTAGATATATGCATTTACACTGTAAAGTTGTAACTCAGAAGTTGAGTTAACAGTAAGAATTAACTGTGACGCAGTAATTTTTTGTATTTCCTGCTTATTTTGTAGGGGAAAGTCAATAAGAGCTGCCTTAGAAATGTGAATAGGGAAAGGATCTTGGTCCTCACTTTCCAAAATTTTCTCTTAATCACCTTATTTTGTCGAAACACTAAAGAACAGTAAGGTCGACTTCAGTTACAGTCTGCTATACACGGTAGCTTTTTAAAGATAAATTACATATGTGAGACTTAGTCTAATATGTTCCCTCCTCACCGAATCTAATAAAGTAAGGGAGACTCCTCTACTCCCTGACAGCTCAAAAAAAGTATATACACACTAACAATTAGTATAAACAAAATAATTTTTTTTTGTTGTGTTTGTTTGTGTAACCCAATTAAATTTGCAGTCTTTGTGTAGTTCTTAAATTTCTCACAATAACCTCCAAATTCAACAGTTGAAATACTTACAACATATCCTTTAAAAGAAAATACAATGAAATCCTTTACAATTGACCTTTTCAGTCACACTTTTTCTTAACAAGTTCTTAAACAGCAATTTACATTCAAAACTGGTAACACCCAAAATTAAAGAAACACTTCATACACAATCTTATTCTTACAGCAGAATAAACACTTATATGAGCAGTCCTTTTAGATGTTTACTCACACTTTACGTTGTTTTGTGGCCCACTTCACTCACCACAACTCACACTTTTCACTTGCAAGCAAAAAAGAAAAAGAAAAAGAAAAATAGCAGCCCTCAAAAATATATAGGGTGCGTTGTCTCGACTTGGGGAGCGTTGAAATGAGCAATATCACATGAGTAGCAGTGCGATGTGGCTGTAAATCGGCACTGGTGGGAGGCGTGCGTTAGTGTCCCACCAGTGACAATATACAGCCACAAGGAGAGAGTCAAAAAACCCTTTTGTAAGAGGAACTACTTTCTTCCGCCATTCCTTCACATCTGCAGCTGACGTCAGAACAGCAGAAACCGTTGCTCATTTACTAACATTACTTTAGAGCTAGTATTTGAATGATTCTCTAGCATAATGTCTAAAGTGATGACAAAACAGGGTTTTTTTGCTCACATTTTAAGATTATAAGACTGAACGGCATAAAATTGCAATCTACAGAGATTTCCCAGTATTTCTCTGTTCTCAATCGGGAGATCACAATATTACTATGGTATAAATACAGCATTACAATATAAAAAAGGGAGAGATCGACTTAGAAAGTAATTTACCCATTTAATAATTATTTGATCAACTGTAGTTTGAAATTACGCTGTTTTTTCTCTTAGGGCTTATTATGCGGTCTCTGTCACCATCTTGTTGATGAACATTGTCAACTGTCTTTACTCAAAGACAGGCTAATGGCCGCAGACTCACTGTCTCTCAGAAATTATAAATATTTTAAAATAGGCACTATCCTTATAAATAGGCTGCATAGTTGCAATCTAAACAACTACATTCTGGACTAAAAAGCCTCAAAAGTACATTATGTTGTCCAACAGCAGCAATATTTGTCAAACTGTAGAGAGTCCTCTGCTTGTTGCTGTATGTGGGTGGAGTAATACACAAGAGTGAAGGGTAAAGAGGCTGGACGAGTGCTGTTATTTGCAGAATATTGCACGGCTATCAGCCAATCAGATTCAAGAACCAGACAGAACTGTTGTATATATATATATATATATATATATGTATGCAAAAACAGCCAAAAAAAATTTTATTTATATATATATATATATATATATATATATATATATATATATGCTGGATATTTTGTTGTGATGAAACTTTCTGTATCACTTTACAATACGATTATATTAGTTAGGCCTAATGTTAGTTGATGTATTTACTAACATAAACAAACAATGGATAAACAATACATTTATTACAGTATTTGTTCCATCTTTGTTAACGCTAGTTAATGACAATAAAGTTGTTCATTGTTAGTTCATGGTAACTAATATGGATTAACTAATGTTAACAAGCATGACTTTTGGATTGCTGAACTATAATTAATAAATGCTGTACATGTGTTGTTCATTATTAGTTTATGTTATTAAATACCAAGGAATCAATATATGTACAACAGATGCTCCACACTGCCTGCGTCTGGTGCTCATGTCGAGCTGCAGCCTTCCTCAGGTGAGCAGAAGTGTGTGTTTTCTGTGTTTGTATTGCTCTGCAACCCTCGGTCACAGCTGTTTATAGCCTGACTTAGATGAACTCTCAAGTCCAGAGATGTCAAACGACCCCCAGAATACCTTTTCCACTCATAAAATTTGACATCTGAAGCTAAAATATTTGCCTTTCGGGTTCTGCTAAGAGTCAAGCAGGTCCTCAGTTCACCTCGAGACCCGGTGTGTGTGAGTCTCCTGTCAGCCAGAGGGTGCAGCTTTTGGAAACAGGAGCTCTCATTAATACGGCAACAAAAGTGGCCCTGTTCCACTCTGCCTGCCTGTCTCTGAGGCTGCTGGATTAAATATCTTGCTGCTTTGTTGTGCCTTTTGTGTGAGCATACAATGAATATCTTTTGCCCCCTCCCTAATCGAAGATGAATGAAAGGCTTTCTTTGAGCCAGAAATATGTCAGAGACATCAGGACTGTGTCAGCATGAAGGTCTGGGCTGTTTTTTTGCAGCTCTAGAGATGGTGAGTGACTGCATTAGCTTGTCTTGGGATGCTTTTTCAGTTTTACATAAAAGATGAAGGGTTTCACTGCACGCTAGAGGGCAGTAGACATGCTATAATATTGTTTTGTAAAACTTGAGCACTCCAGAGTTATTAGTATAGGCTTCTTGCTGTTTGTGCTCCCTCTCATGTTTGATAGCTTCATGGTAGTTTTACAAACATTTATATTTAGCTTTTCTGTCATGTACTTTTTAACACCCAGTTTCTGAAGTGGTCATACTGAAGCCTTAAAATTAAATTGTATATTATCTTGACATATTTGACTTAGTTAAAGGTGTCATATATTGATTCAGTAAGTTAAATTGTTCTCTGATATCTACATAGTTGGTATGTGGCTTAGGCTAAGGTAATTCTCTAGAAATGGTTTTATATGCTAATTTGTTACTCCATATAATAATTGTTGAAGAGACCTTAATGACCATATTTGGAATGATCCTGAATATTAATGAGCTCAGTTCTGAGGCAGCTCTCAGTGCTCTCCCCCACATGCACGCACACACACACATATATACACACTAAATACTGTGGTACTGTCACACCCGCTGCTCGTTCTCACTCACCATCCACCATGCACCACACCCCCGTGAACCCTCACCTGGTTAATAATCACCCGCACCTGCACCTGCAATCATCACAAACTATAAATACTCACCTCACTCACTCAGTCATCGGCTGGAATCAGACATGCATGGTCCCCTTCATCTTCTCTCCTGTCTTCTCCTGCGCTCTTCCATGGATGTCCTCCTCCTGTGAATGCCATTGCACCGATATAAGGGAAGTGACTGTTCTTATGTTGGCAATAGCCTTTGAACTGAGCTGCTGAACTGTGTGTGTGTGTGATATCGTTCACCATTCACCTACTTCACCTAACTACTATTGTGCATATAACTTGAATAAACAACCTTGAAGTTTACACTTCCTTGTCTTCCTTGAGTGACCGTGACAGGATTCCAGCCCCACAAATTACCACGGCTAATGGAGACTATCGCTGCTATAACCGGAGTCGCTCCGGATCCATTCACCAGCATGGTAAACACTCTCCGGCAAACCCTACCAGCCGCCCCACCGAACGCCAGCATGCCCCTCGCTCGACCGATGAACTACTCCGGCGAGCCGAGTACCTGTACTGGTTTTCTGCTGCAATGTTCACTTTATATTGAGG
>CAIGQV010016781.1:354633-366087 GCA_903798115.1 Danio jaintianensis
CATTTAACTTATTTATTAAATTATTAATTGCCTTAAGGGCAACACAGTTTTGCTTATAAACCTTCATAATTCTGTGGCACATGCAAGCATGTTATTCTGTTACTCTTAATAATGGATTAAACATTGGTTAACTTTGCTGTTACCAGAGTTATATAACTTCATCACAGGTTTGTCTCACTTAGAACAAAATCAGCATTACCTGATTTTATTATTTTTTTTATTTCACTTGGCAAAGAGAACAAAATTGTCACTTCCTGATTAAATGGCGCCAAATATCAACAGTAAAAACGGAATTTGCTGAGGTAGGAGAAGCTGCGTGAATCTTTTCTTCATTTAATAAATGACTTGCACCTCAGAAGGCAATGCTGACACGCAGTGAACGCGTGGTGGCATTTGAAGGCGTGAGATGCAGAGCACAGACGCTCTTAACAATTCTGGAGGTCATTAGTAATATAATAACACTAATACTGAAATGGTTAAGGCATTTCAGAATGACCAAAACAACATTTCAGATGTTTTACAATGTGGTCAGCCTGCTGGTTTGTCCATTTACAAACATTTTTATCATCACATGATCTCTTATAACAAAATCACATGACCTTTTTTTATTGCGCATACTGGAATTTGTTCGGTAAAAGTGTTTCCATCGTAGCTTATGCGCATCTTTTCTTATCGAATAAAAAGTTTATCCTACACTAGCTACGTTTCCATCCACCTATTTTTATGCGCATTTTGGATATGCGCATAAAAAATTAACTGCGATGGAAACACTTTTACCGAACAAATTCCAGTATGGGAGGGAGCCTGGTGGACTGACGGTCCACGGCGGAGAGGAGGGAGGAGGGAGCCAAGGCGGAGCACAAGGGTCGAAGGGCCGAGGTGGAGTCCGTAGCTCGTAGGCTGGAGGAGCTGACGCTGGGTGACACCCTCCAGAGGGCGATGCTGGCAGGCAGCACCTCTGAGCGAGCTCCACCTCTGGAGCTTGAGGGCGAGCTGGGGGGTTGGCTGACTGCAGCAGCGCTGGAGCTGGCTGACTGGCTGCAGTCATAGGTATGAGCAGAGGTGAAGAGGGTGGGAAGTCACTCATGACTCTGGAGCTTGGGGCATCGGGAACTTCAGGAACTAAAAGACTGTGTGGAAACAGTTGACTCTGAGATACGTCTTTGCTGTCTGGAAACAGCGGAAGGGGCTTGACTTCGCTCCAGAAGTCGATGAGTAACTTCCCGGTGTCCAGCGGTTGCTCACCGTTAGCAGTGGGAGGGTGGATGGGACCCTCGCTCGGTCCCTCTATCTCAACTAGGACTCCCACTTTGGGTGATGTTGCCGGCTCTCGCACCTGGTCAGACGGATTCTCGAGCTCCTGCTCCACGGTGGTATATGGCTCTGTCGCTCTTGTTGGCGATGGCTCGCGCACCGCGGGTGGCTCTCCGTCTGCGGTGGGCTCTGGCAAACGTTCCCTGCAGATCGGTGGTATAGGGCTGGTCACTGGGTCGGGAGTGGCACTGGCGAGCTCTTCCTCTATACAGACAGTGAATGTCGATCCATTCCTCGCCAGTGTCCACTCCACATAAGCGGCAAAATTGCCCTGAGGACCATCTTCGGACAACCGTGCTTTGCAAGCGGGGTTAAGGCTGGTGTTGAAAAACCCGCAGAGCACGTTGTCCGGATAGCTGGTGGAATTTGCTATTGATAAGAACAAACTCGTATGGTCCTCGAGGCTGCTTTCCCCCTGCTCCAGCAGGAGGAGAAGGAATTCGGGACGGTATAAGGGATCCATGGGAACACAGGGGAAAGGAAAAGAAAACACTGAGGCAAAAAGACTATCAAAAATAAAACAGGGGAAAACCCAGCATGCATTGCGGCATCAATGAATTATGCTGATTTTTTTTCTTTTTAGCAACCATGGTTGAGGTTCATATCCTGATTCTTGATGTCTGTGTGTCATTAAAATGTTGCTGGAGCTCTCACGGTTTTGTGCATGAAATTCTAATTATTAACTAGGAGTTTTTGTTAATTCCTCCATAATTGTTTGTTTATGGGAAGCTGCGGTATTGTCCCTAATAACATCAAATGAAAAAGACATAATGATTGCATTTTTTATAACTTTGCTTATAAAATACTAGAAATTATTCCTGTAACAGTTAAGTACATACAGCTTCTCCATGCTATTGTTGTCATAACTGATGAGTTTCAGAAACACAGTTATAACAACCAGAGAAACATCAACATAAAAGAGTAACGAATCAAGAGCCCAACTAAAGCAGCCTCTGATCTCCAAGATGGTGAGGTCAAATGAAAGATTTTCAATAAAACATATAAACCTCTCTTAATTATCAAATATTTTTTACAGAAATGAAGTCAGACTGTAATCAGTGAAGCTGGTAATGCTGTTTGTGGAGTTGTTTAATCCTCTGTTTTAATACAGTTGGTTTGGTGTGAGGCTGTTGCTGTATAGTTTTATTTCATGTTCTTTCCTTCAGTGATTGTGCTTGTTAACAGTAGGTGTTCATCAGTGTCTGAATTTACTCATTTGTGGTCATTCACTCTGTCTAGTGGACTAAACTAATCAACTGATTTAGGGACTAGTGAATGAGAGTGTATGGTGAGATTTCAGACACTCTGATTACTTTCCCGAAAACAAAGGTTAGATCTTTTACAGTTATTTTCCGTATTTTGTACAGAAATGAGCTGTTAATCATTTAACAGATTTTTCACTGTAGATTGTACAGACTTTTAAGATTTGCTTCAAAACTATTTCTAAATTCAGTTCTAATTTCCAGCAAAGGAATAAATAAACAATAATAACAAAGTGTGGTCAAAAAACCAAATCCAAATACACATGCTATGCCCCATATGGTCCAAAACCTGACAGGTGGACAAATCTAAGCTTGTTTTTAATAAAACAAATATAAATGTGCATATAATAAATAATACTATTAATAATAATAACATTATACAAAAGCAAGTTTTCAACTGAAAAAAGCCCCCCGAGATGAAGAAGGCATGGAGGCAGTGGTTTTTATATTTATGTAGAAAGTAATAATTTTTGTAATACTTTAATCCTTTAATTCTTTTTCATTTGTAAAGATATTTCTGTATTGCTGTACATCCTGAGTGATTTAAGCAATGTGTAGCCTAATAGGTGCACAACTAACGCGCTCTGTGCTGGACTTTAGACCTGCTTTCAGTATATTTTAGTTCCTCACAATAGCAACGCACCAACAATGCACCTTAACACACCTCTTTTCTAGACTGAAACACCCATGAGTCCACAAAGTGGCTCAAATGGATTTGCTATTTAAAAACAAACGGGAAAATTAAGGTTGCGTTGGTCTTAAAATAGCAACACGTCGGGGAAAGCACGTCTTGCGCCTTTATACGCCGGGTGATCTAGATCAGCCGAATCATCAGTTGTCAGGCAGAACAAATTATCTGCACAGAAAAAGTTCAAACCACACATATAACAGAACACACAAGAGAGAGTGAGCCTGCACCCTCCCACCCTGGAGAAAGCAGCGCAACCTAAAAGAAAGAGTTACATTTTGCTGATAACAAGTTCTTGGAATTTAACTTCTCGGTTATCAGCCACACAAAGCCACAGCTGTTATGATGCAAGGTTATATGAGGTTAAGCACACAAACATAAGTTCATATATTTGATTAAAACATGATTAAATCATTAATGCATAAAACAAAGTTAGAAAACATCATAATTCCTTCACACCTTATATATGCTATTGACTTTCCTTACTCAAAGGTAATTATTAATGTAATTATTTCAATTAGCTGATAAATGAAAGACAAATATTAATAATAGGATATTCGTTGCATACAACATGTAATATCACACACTTTAATGATCTATTGCGAGCCAGAATAAAGCAGAGCAATTGCTGGAAATACCATGTTTCATTCTTGTGTTGGTTTTATTTCTAATAAGTGGTGTGACCTGATATGTTTTCAAGCATTATTTGCAATTTCTCTGGCACAGAGAGTTTGATTTATACACGCAGGCTGTTGTAGACATTTGTTTTGCAGTTGCTTCAAAAGTTTCAAACTTTTAGCACAACTGGTCCTATTGCAATTTAAAGTAAGGCCTATTTATTTATTTATACATACATACATGGGCGTCACGGTGGCGTAGTGGGTAGCACAATCGCCTCATAGCTAGAAGGTCTCTGGTTCGAGCCCCGGCTGGGTCAGTTGGCATTTCTGAGTGGAGTTTGCATGTTCTCTCCGTGTTCGTGTGGGTTTTCTTCAGGTGCTCTGGTTTCCCCCACAAGTCCAAAGACATGCGGTACAGGTGAATTGGGTAAGCTAAATTGGCCATAGTGTAAGTGTGTATGGGTGTTTCCCAGTGTTGTCCCTGGATGAAACATTGGTCGTTATTCTTGAAAGAAAAAGAATATCAATGCACAGTAGTTGATTTTTAGATTTCTTGTGTTGACTTTAAATCTCATATTTATTTACTGGCTCTTCTTGTTGAGTCAGCAGGCCCACTCTATACTGTAATTGCACAACCTTTAATATCAAGATTTCTGGATTAAAACAATAGGTTATATTTGAAAAACATACATTTACACAGCGTTTTGCTTTGTTTTGCTCGTATGCGTGCATTATAGGCGTAAAAAAAGTGACTGAAATTGAAATTGAGCACATAAAAGGCAATGAAACTGAGCCGTTAATATTTGAACAGTTTTTAAAAACCTATAACAACAACAACAATAATAATAATAATAATAGATTGAAGGAGAACATTGACGTTTTGAAAAAGCCAAAACAGAAACGAAATTATGAAAAATACACTTGCGGGAGTTATTTAATTTATTTTCAAACTAGCAGCTAAATTAGCCTATCTTTATTATAATTTTAGTGAGGTGCTTGAGGTAGGCTGTGTTTCTCAGGTTGTTGCTATAGCCTCTATAATAAACTCTCATTGTATTGTCTTTAAATAAATAATTATTTAGGCCTATTTAATTATGAATTTATTATGTATGTACGTTAATTAAGACTTTATGCCCACTTTGGCAAGCCGTTTTAGCATTTAAACCTTTGTTTTGACTATCCATAAATATATTTAAAGGTATATCTAATTGTATTTTGACGAGTGGCAATTATAATTCGACTAGTCAGAGTGACAATTAGAGATATCTGCAGTTATAATTGTACTAGTAAGAAATCAGATTTGAGAAATCTGTAATATTTTGACTAGTCAAAACTCAATGATGTTTTAGATACCTCTAAAAGACACGTCATATATCCGCAAAGTTAATTAGACATATCTATTCCATTTGGACTAGTCACAATTATATTGAGGATATCTGCATCACATTTGCTCATAGTCGAATCTGTGTGAGTGACGTCATTTTCTCAAAGAATATTGACATTATAATAAAAAAGCTAGACGCCTCATGAGTGCACTATAAACAGACGCAACTGAACGGAGGAGCTGCTGTTTTCTCGGATTCGAAATACAATAATGCTTATATTCATGAACTTATTATGATTTTATGGTGTGAAAACAGTTACTTAAAAGTAAGAAATCTAAAAAGTATCATGAATATTTTATGGTATAAAGAGAGATGTATTATCAATAAATGTGTCTCCTTTATCACAAGCAGCCTAGTGCTGGAATACTCTTTATTCTTACAGTTTTGCTATGTTTGTTACCATGCACCTTGTAGAGTGTTAGAGTTGCTCCAGATCTTGCATCTAAAGAGAGATGTGACAACAATCTATTTAACAGTGAGTAAAAAACGTAAAAAAAAAAGGAATGAATCACACATTATTATAATAGTACAAATTTTATACAATAATATAGAATAAAATAATACATTATATTTAAAAAGATTAATAATAAAAATAGAATATATATTATATATATAAATGTGTGTACCTATGTATAAGATTATAATTAGTATGAATAATAATAATATAATAATAGTGGAATTACAACAAATTTAAATTATATAGTCAGATACTTATATAGCAGAATAGAGACAATAACAAAATATAGTGTGTAGCGAGTAATAATTATAACTACAATATGCAAGTAGCAGATTGTATAAAACTCAAAACCTCAGTTATTCAAGCACGTGACACGGGATTCTTAACAAATATAGAAAATTTAAGTAGTTTGAGGTTTACAACAGTTCAGAATTTAAAAGCCTTCAAGTTTTGGCATTATGGCCACTAGATGGCACAAAAGACCACTTATTACTGACAGACCTTGTTCATGGTAAATCACTGTTATTGATTTTATAACCAATCTTAGTCCAATATTACCATTCATTATAATTATAAAATTATAATAATTACACTGAAAGCTGATTATTATGTATATACATTTCAACAAAAGTCTAGTAAACGTTTTGTTACCTATTATTTAGTTCAAATATCTACATGTGACACAAAATGTGGAAAGTGTTTGGCAATGTGGTGCATCCTTACTTTGTGGAAGACAGACACAACTAATAATAAGAAAGAAAAATTTGATTGATAATGCCAACTAAATGTTGATTTAATTGAGTTAATATGAGTTCACTGATAAAGAAAATTTATTCATTTATTTTTGAAAGCAACCTCACTGTTACAGCATTTTACAGCATCTATAACTTTCCAGTTTCCAGTACTAAAGCTTTGCAGGCAGGTTTCTTGAAGTGTCTTGGAGATGTTCTTACGTTCTTCTGAATTATCTGATCTCTGTGTGGAGCATTAGCTGCTGTCAAACTCCTTTAGCAAACAAATATCACACTGCATTATTACAATTAATAGCAAAGTGAAATGTAAACTGATATTTCCTAATGACACTACACCAAAAGATCAAAATAACTGACTTAAAATTATTTTAGCTGGTGAAAATACTAGTGTTCTAATATTTTGGCGTCTTCTCCCACATGAAACCATACTATAGTAATTTATAGCAAATACTATAGTATTATTGAGTCATCTGTAGTAAAGTAATTGAATTAATCTGTTTTGAACTATGATCCTATAGTTGCTATGGTAACACAACATACATTTCTACAACTATAGGACATACACCACAGTTTACTGTAATAAAAAACTAAAGTATACTACATTACAGTTTATCAGATCACTATATTTATAGTATAATGTTCATTAACAAAAGGTTACGAAACGTATGGAGCTAATAATATGCCAAAACAATCTGAATTTGAATTGTGTTAATTTGAATTATTAACAATTGTAATTTAATAAAACTGAATATTATATGCAATTTAAAAAAAATTGAATTTGAATTTCTTAACTTGAATTTGAATTTCTTAACTTGAATTTGAATTTCTTAATTTGAATTTGAATTTCATAACTTGAATATTGAACATCTGAAATTTAAGACAACTGAATTTTGCGTTAAGTCAGATTTTTATATACGTATTTTCAAACTTCAGTTTTTTTTTTGTTTGTTCTGAATTCATAGACTGCAGATATTGGGTTTGTAAAAATAAATTTTCATATTTTCAAGATGAAGAGATTCGAAACATCAAATTCAATATTCTAAAATTCAAAACCAGAAAATCAGATTGTTGATCACCCCTGACCTACTTTCTGCACAGGGAAGAGTAGATGATCACCGAAAAGTCAAACTAAGCATTTTGGCCAATCACAGAGCTGTGTGAGTTTGCTGGCGTTTGTTTGGCTCAGGAGGAGACCATTCTTCTGCAAATTGAATATCGGGGGTCAGCTATTTTCAGTAGTTAGTGTAATAAATATACATGCTTCAGTGAACCAAATTCATATATATAATTCAATTACAAATCATTGGTTAATCAAACGTACTTAATCTTTTGGTGTTTTGAGGGATAAAGAGCTGATTCTGACCTATACTGTAACCTCTGATGGGTTATTTCAAAAGACACAGGCCTCTTACACCTTTACCAAAGTCAAATTTAAGGACTTTTCAAGCTCTTTCCAGGTGCATTTTCAAACTGTTCCAGCATTTTACAACTGTGCAAACATATTTGCATGCACACACTTCTTCATCAAATTATGTAAGATGCTATTTGTTACAATATTCTATAGTACAGCATAGCATATAGTATACTGTTCTAAGGAAAATTTTAATGTTATGTTTGCCCAAAGCACATTATCAACACTGAAATGCTGCCTCTTTTAAATAATATCTATTCAAATCTAAGATGTTATATTTAACCTTACATTTATATTTATTTGAATGATCTGATTTTTCAGTGTATATTGAAATATTGCATTATTTGTCTTAAAATACAGGCTAAAATACATGGCTAAAACCAAAATGTCCAATGGCTGGCGCCAAATCTCCATCTTTATCACTGAATTGTTCATTCAGAGTGTTCTAAACGGCTCATTTACAAATGAATTGACTCACTGTGAATGACTCGCTAAGTGCTTCAATTGTAACGCATTTAACGGTGGCGCAGTGGGTAGCATGTTCGCCTCAAAGCAAGAAGGTCGCTGGTTCGAGCCTCGGCTGGGTCAGTTGGCGTTTCTTTGTGGAGTTTGCATGTTCTCCCTGTGTTTACGTGGGTTTCCTCTGGGTGCTCCGGGTTCCCCCACAAGTCCAAAGACATGCGCTATAGGTGAATTGGGTAAGCTAAATTGACCGTAGTGTATGTGTGTGCAAGAGTGTGAATGGATGTTTCCCAGTGATGGGTTGCAGCTGGAAGGGCATCCGCTACGTAAAACATGGAATAAGTTGGCGGTTCATTCCGCTGTGGCGACCCCAGATAAATAAAGGGACTAAGCCGAAAAGAAAATGAATGAATGAGGTGTAAATAGGCTAAGTCTACATTGTTGTGAATAGAGTACAGGGAAAGCCACTTGATGAGTTTTAGCATAATGTTTGTTTTATGCGACCCGAAACCGAAAGCAGCCTTCGCCATACTCAAAAGTGAACATCCTTTCTGCGCACTTACACGAGGACACTTGGAGATTTGAGGCTGGTTTAATGTATAGCATTTATCTTCAAGCCAGTGATCATGAAGCAACAACGTCCACGCATTTCCCCCTGCTGCTTTAAATGAGTGGCGATAGTGCTGCCATGCAGGTCACGTAACAGGGCATAGGCCAGCGGAGTTTACATTTTATGCAAAAGCAAAAATATATTTTTACATTTTATTTAAATAGGTAACTATTTGGAAAGATAAATTATTATGAAAGCAAAATATTTACATTATCAATCACTTTCAAGCACTTTATCCGAATCTAAGCACTTTTCAAGCCTGTACTTTTTAGGTTTTTTTTAGATTACAACTATGCAGTTTATTTATATGGATAGTGTTTATTTTTAAATATTTATAATTTCTGAGAGACAGCGCATCGGCAGCCATTAGCCTGTCTTTGAGTTAAGACAGTTGATGATGTTCATCCACAAGATGGCGACAGAGACCGCATAATAAGCCCTAAGAGAAATACAGCGTAAAAATCAAATCTTTATTAAACAGGTAAATGACTTTCTAAGTAGATATCTCTCTTTTGCATGTTGTAGTACTGTATTCATACCATAGTAATATTGTGATCTCCCGATTGCAACAGAGAAATACTGGGAGATATCTTTGTAGACTAATGGCATTTCATGCCGTTCAGCCTTATAATCTTAAAATGTGAGCAAAATCACCTGTTTTGTCATCACTTAAGACTTTACGCTAGAGCACAGGTGTCAAATCCAGTTCCTGCAGGGCCGCAGCTCTGCTCAGTTTAGTTTCAACCCTGCTTCAACACACTTACCTGTAGGTTTCAAACAAGCCTGAATGACTCAATTAGTTTGACCAGGTGTGTTTAATTAGGGTTAAAGCTAAACTATGCAGAGCTGTGGCCCTCCAGGAACTGGATTTGACACCTATGCGCTAGAGAATCATTCAAATACTTGCTCTAAAGTGACGTTAGTGAATGAGCAATGGTTTATGCTTTTCTGACATCAGCTGCAGATGTGAAGGAATGGTGCAAGAAAGTAGTTCCTCTTACAAAAGGGTTTTGAGACTCTCTGTGTCTGATTTTCTGAGTTTAAATTTTGCTAATTTTTGCCAAACGGTGAGAAGTTTGCATTCTTGTACCAATAAAAGGATGATAATTAAATATTGTGCTGTTAACTTCTATGTGCAACCATAGGCATCTATTAAAATACATATATTTAATTTTACATTAGGGTATATGTAGATAAAAAACACCTATTTTTTACCTATTTTCAGACCCCCCCAAACCTCCCAGCCCCTGTAATTCGCACCCTGTGCATAACCATGAATCAAGCAGAAGTGATTCATGGCTTGACTTTTCGGTGATCATCTACTCTTCCCGGTTGATCACCCCTGACCTAATTTCTGCGCGATCTGAATTTCACAATCTGAATTTCTGGTTTTGAATTTTAGAATATTGAATTTGATGTTTCGAATTTCTTCATCTTGAAAATTTAAAACTTTATTTTTACAAACCCAATATCTGCAGTCTATGAATTCAGAACAAAAAAAATCAAACAAATTAAATCAAACAAACAAATTAAAAAGTTAGAAAATACGTCTATAAAAATCTGACTTAACAAAAAATTCAATTGTCTTAAATTTCAGATGTTCAATATTCAAGTTATGAAATTAAAATTCAAGTTAAGAAATTAAAATTCAAGTTAAGAAAAAATAAATAAAATGTAATGGCATATAATATTCAGTTGTATTAATTTACAATTGTTAATAATTCAAATTAACACAATTCAAACTCAGATTGTTTTGGCATATTATTAGCTCCATAAATGAACAAGTTGTTATAAGACTAAATAAACAGTAACGTTTATATATATGAATATTTCGATTACAGCCATTTTAATTTATAATACAATGTGAGCTAATATATATACGTAATAAGGTAAGCTATCATTATACTTGTTAACAACAATGTGTTAAAATCACTAAAACATCACTAAAATAGAGTTATAATGTCTATGCAGCAGACGAAGGGAATCTTAACTTCAGATCACATTAGAAATGGAAGTGTTAGCTGTGCTCATTGCAGTGAACGCAAAGTATTTTGGGCGAATGACATAGCATTATGATTCCGGCACTACCCCTGACAATACCCCAGAAAAATGTTTGCTGACAAAACAAGCGAGAAGGAGGTAACTGCAGTCTGGAGAAATAGGCGTGGCAAAAGGTAGGGGTGCCAAAAGGTAAGGGCCGTCTCTATTCTTTATTTTAAACACCAGTCCACCTTTACACTAAACAAGCGAGTCTATTAAATTAGCAAATAAATTGTATGTTCTAACGTCTACCCCCACCCCAACCCTAAACCAAACCGTCACAGTACTGTAAAAATATTAATTATTGTTATACAATGTCATAAAAAATGCTGCTATATTGATTTGAATATCGCACTTCCGGCATAAAAAAACCTTTTGCCACACCCCTACCAGAAAAAAAACTTGAGCAATGAAAAAACCTTTTTCCACGCCCCTACCGGAAAAAAAAACTTG
>CAIGQV010016781.1:419672-457715 GCA_903798115.1 Danio jaintianensis
CATACATACATACATACATACATACATACATACATACATACAGACAGACATACAAGTAAATAATGGTATCCAGTTTTTCAATAATATATGTTATTGGTCACTTCAGATTATATTTATAATGTTGTGGTGCTGCTTTTCACATTATAGATAATAATTCCCCTGTTGTTGTACTGAATGAAACCATTCAGAGTTTGAAATACATTGAACATCTGAAGCAGCTTAAACACACAGACATCAAGAATCAGAGTCTGAATCTCAACGATGGTAACATGTTTCTTGCTGCAGTGTATGCTGGGAGCCATGGATGAGTTTTGAATGATTCTACCACCATGCACTGCAGCATGAAATACGTCACCATCAATGAGACTCATACTCTGATTCTTGATGTCTGTGTCTCTTAATTGGTTCTAACATGAAGAGAATGTTCATTTAGAAGCCCTTAATAAAATATAGGTAAGTACAGCATCTACTTTATTTATTACTTCACATCCAATCTCATATCATCAACAACAGAAATTAATTTAAATAACAGCATTAACTACCACTCTCCAATTAGATTATTTAATCTGAAAACATTATTTCTCCTTTCAATTGTCAAAATATAAAATTACAACACTTTAAGAGAAACTAACATAAGAAATGAAGTCAAAGAGCCCTAGAGAAGCAACTGCTGTTCTCATTAATGGTGATGTCTAACAAGATTATTTCCAGTGAATCTTGCAAAGGGCTTTTGTAGACGTCAGACAGAAACAAAGTCAAGCAGATTAGTAATAGGTGAAGCTGTTTGTGGAGTTGTTTAGTGATCCTCTGCTAAGATTTTAAAAGATTTAATGTGTTTTTTTTTTAAGACTGTGACTGAAGTCAGCTGTAGTTTTGCGTTTCTCTTCAGTAATTCTGCTTGCTAACAGCAGGTGTACATTATTAATGCTCAATCAACACATACTTAATCACTTGATTAACACATTAACTTCAACACTGAGCTTAAAACTCTTTTCAAATGAGTACAATTAACTTTTAGTAAATTTTGAGTTTACTACACTCATTTGATACATTTGACAGTTGGGTTTTGCAGTGTATAACAGCCCATGAAATGCCATCATCAGAAGAACAATTGGTTGATCCATCAACCACTAAATTCAAACAAACATTGACTGAATTTGTTCATAATGAGTTATCAAAATAAAAGGAAAGAGCGGATCAAGAGCAGCCCTCTGTGAACAGACCAGTGCTGGCTGGCACTGTAGTAGTTTGAGACAGGCCATGGAAAATAACCCTGATATACCAGGTGCTACTAATGAAGTGTGGGAAAGGCACTTTAATCTGGGGTCGCTACAGCGGAATGAACCGCCAACTTATCCAGCATATGTTTTACGCAGCAGGTGTGCTTCCAGCTGCAACCCATCACTGGGAAACACCCATACACTCCCATTCACACACATACACCACGGACAATTTAGCTTACCTAATTCACCTATAGCACATGTCTTTGGACTTGTGGGGGAAACTGGAGCACCTGGGGGAAACCCACACCAACACGGGGAGAACATGCAAACTCCTGTAACCTATGTATTCTCTCTCTTAATTTTTACACTTGTAACACTTAATTCTTACACTTTTCAAGGCATTAGACAAACTAAGAATGCATGAATTATGTTTTATGTATTTCTAAAATGATCATGTTTGTTGTCATTCTGCTCCGTACATAATTCTACAGCTCATGATCTAGGACATATGATGATAACTTGTATGCTTGGTGTAATTTTTTTTACCATGAGTTAAAGTCTGTCTGTGTGTCTTTGGACAGCCTCAAAACCAGCGAGAGGAACAAAGAAAGTTTCCCGTGCGATTTTTCCTCTCACGCCATTGGTCAGTCAGTAGAGAATGGGTGTGACTTATCCTTAAATCCTTGGACTTAAATCCATCTACACCCCCAAATCCTCACAGAAGGACCCCGACACCAGAGAAGACCCTGTTTCTGTACCCGCGTGACTCGCCTGAGTCAACGTTTCTTATTTTCCGGAAAATTAAACTTTGTTTAAAGTTTGCACCTCACATATCCTCTGATCTGTGCCGCAAACTCCACGCAACGACAAAAGGACGTCATTAGAGACTCCATCTCCCAAGCATCAGAGAAAATCACAGGAAGAGAGAGAGGAACCCAAAGATGCAATTATTAGTCATGTGTTTTAAGCTGTGCCCCTTTTAAGGTGTTTATAATACTTGGTGGTTCTTATAAGTTGTGTGGAACTTAGTTAGATTTGCCATTCTTTCACCTAAATTTTCTATTTCCTAGCTGTGTTTTTGTTGTTATCTTTTGTTTGTGTATCGTATGTTTGTTAGTTATGTGTTAGACTACTCATTAAATCACTTTATAACCACATTGGATTGTCTTTGTTTTTGCCTCACAGAAACAGACACTTTCTCGCTACCAGCTTATTAAAGTTTAATAAAACTTTTAAAACTATTCATCTACTTCACAAGAAGTAAAATCCCCTTTCTAAATAATTAAACCATGAAAGAGTCTGCTGAGATGAGCGGACAAAGTCATTGCTTTATTTATTTTGTTAAATTAACTATAGGTTACTTCTGAATATTCATAATTAATAATAACTTGTTATTATTATTCATTCATATTCATAAATTGAGCTAATTTAGCTACAAACCTTTGAAAACCCTGAATTAAGCAATTGGGCATTTACTTACAACCTGACAGCTTACACTACATGTTTTATGACAGAAACGATACCACATAATATGAAGATGAATTCTTGTCACTAGTGGGCACAAAATGGGTGTTACCGGGAGAGGGTCTACTAATTGGCAAAGAGGGGGTGGTCACCTGAATTAAATTAACTGTTGAACAATCAAAATGGTATGAGATGGCTGACACAGCTTCACCGCATGTTTCCATTGCCATAAATCCAGGGCATGAAGCTGGGGAGTTGGGAACAATAACAAAACTGAAAGTTGCAGACTGGATAGAATCAAATGTTCTGTAAGACTTATATTAACCATCAGAAAAATCCTATAACAACACACAGTCATGTCAGTTGTGAATTAAACCTAATTTACCTTTTCACCTTTAAAAGACAATATAAAATTGTTTAAATTATGAATGCCCCAAATATAACAACCGTCAACATTTTTTTTTAAATAAATTAAAAATAAAGCGTTAAGGCCTGTCTTGACTGGACTCTAATTCACATCCCCTCCTGGAGTTCTGAGTTTGTTCACTGATGGCTGTTGTTTTAGAGCAGATGATGGAAGTCTGAGGGCAGGTTAGGGCATGTAAAATGGAGGACAAACTGTCTGCGCAGAGGGCTGAAATGCTAACAATAATTGAGGTATTTAAGTTAGCAAAAGGTTTAAGGGTTAACATCTACTCTGATTGTGCATTTGTGGGTACAGCTGTACATGTCAAATTGCCACAGTGGTGGAGGTCAGGTTTCTTCACCTCCTTGGGTCGACCCATCTCAGGAACAGAGAACTGTTGAGCATTCCTTGGGTCTGGCTCGTTCCTCATGGTACTGCCGGCAATAAATAAAATTATAGATATGACAGAATATTGGCTAAAATCTGTGCGCACACTAAAATGAATTGGCTGAATGTTTTGCCTATTGCATTAATGTCTATACATTCCTCTGTCAACAGGACTACTTCCTTCACACCTTTTGAGCTTTTAAGAGGTCGACAATTTCCTGGACCGACTTCTGCACTGTCCCTAAAAAACATTACACCATTCGCACCAAAATGTTAACATGACAAAGTAACTGCTTTGATTGCAGGTTTCTCTTCACAGATCGCTCCTGACAACCAACTGACAAGCAACCAGTGGCCAACACTGCTTAATGGGTACGCGTTCGCCTTTTTAGGGAAAGTGGAGGGAGCCCAGGTGGTCTGAAACATACAAAGTAATTGTCAGAACTTCCCATTGTGTTAAGGTTACTGGCAAGGGTGATACCTGATACCACCTTTCATCCTGTGTTGCATGTGATCCACCTAATCGTTATATTGCAGAAACCAGAGTGGACCTGACTTCTCAGGTCCAAGAGGGGGAGACTGAGACTGAAACTGTAACTGAGACTGCACCAGACACTGACACTGACAGACCTACGTAACAAACTAACACACAATCACTTCAATCACTTGCAGGTAACCTGACAAGAACATTAAGGATTGAACATAAAACTGGAGACCTATTTCAAACTCCTGAATATGAACCTTTAGCTCACTGTGTAAGAGCTGACTGTGCTTTTGGAGCTGAAGTAGCAAGACAATCTACAGAAAGATATGCGGTAAAAAAGGTTGAATTTCAATTTAAACAACCAGGACAGGATTGTCTTTCATCTGGTAACCAAAAAATGGGCTACTGACAAACCAAAATATGAAGATTTCAAAGCCAGTCTGATTGAGATGAAATATTGGTGTCTGTTTTACAGAGTGAGCAGTGTGTCTTTACCCTGGCTGGGGTGTGGCCTAGACAACCCGGACTTCACCAGAGCTCTGCAAATAATCACTCAAGTGTTTTCTGATGTTGATATGCTGATCACAATCTACAGTTTATAAACTAACCCACTATATCCTTTAAGGATTTAAATTTTTTATTATTTTTCTTGTTACTTTTACCACATTTTCTGTTTATATGACATTGTGATATTTCTTGCTTTAAATAGTTGCAGAATTGAAAGTGTTACTGCATCTCATCTGATTAACCCTTAGGAGAGGCCCGTGAATTGGTAAAGATGTGGGGAGGTTGGAGGTGGCTTCTGAAGCTCATTGAGAATACCACCATCATTATTGGCCCCTGTTCAGGAAGAGGGACAGAGAAGGATGGGTGTTTGAAAAGATATGGAGGTTTGTCCATAGACTATGTGAAGAGAGAGACAACATCATACACATTTGATCTATGTCAGGTAGTTGACTGTGGGGGATACAATAGTTGTTGGTGAGGATACGACGTATATGTTTGCTTTGATTAGACTACAAACACATGGTGCAACAATGGAGTTAGGGCAGATCATAAATGGTGTAGAGGGTGGGAACAAGTAGTGGGGTACACAGGGGCATGTACCCCGAACCCAACATGGTTGGGGAGTTTTATAAAGGAGCGGAGAAAACTGAAAATACAAAGGCATTATAGTCCCACCCAAAACCCAATTACTATGTCTATAGGGGGATGGACGGGATACCCCCTAGATAGGACTCACTATGCTGGAGGAGACAAACCACCTGACTCTCTCGATATACTATTCGGAGTCGAGGTGTCAGGGACCGGCCCCCTGGGACTCATAAACATCAATTTCTTAGAGTCACTGAAGTAGAAAATGTGTCTGGCCCTATTATTTCTAATCAAACCCAGAATTCTGTGGTTATTACCACTGAATATACCAAACTGACCCCCCCATGACCTATTGGCGATGGGCACTGGTTATAGTGATGACAACCTGTGGATGAATTGGATAACTGCCACAGCCAGAGAACAGCATATGAGTGGTTGTGTAGCCTGTGCCAAAGCACGACAGAATCTATACACAGAACCTGCTCCATTATATCAAGGGGGCTATACACTGTAAAATCCAACAGTCAAATTTATCAAATGAAATGAGTGTAGTTAACTCAAAATTTACTGGAAGTTAATTTTACTAATTTAAAAAGAGTTTTGAACTCAGTGTTAAAGTGAATGAGTTAATTAAGTGATTAAGTAAGTGTTGATTGAGCATTAATAATGCACACCTGCTGTTAGCAAGCAGAATTACTGAACACAAAATTAATCCACAAACAGTATCAACAGCTTCACCTACTACTAGCCTGCTTGACCTTGTTTCTGTCAGACGTCTACAAAAGCCCTTTGCAAGATTCACAAATAACCTTGTGAGACATCACCATTGATGAGAACAGCAGTTGCTTTTCTAGGGCTCTTTGACGCCATTTCTCATGTCAGTTTCTATTTGAATTTTATAATTATATATTATGATAAGGGTAATGTGAAAGAAAGTTATCAGGTTAAGTAATCAAATTGCAGAATCATAATTAAAATTGTTATTTATATTCAATTCTAATTAAGTTTATGATATGGTATTGGATGTGAAGTACTGAATAAAGTAGATGCTTAATTTAACTATACTTTATTAAGGACTTCTAAACAAACATACATGAACATTTTCTTCACATCAGAACCAATTAAGAGATGTAGACATCAAGAATCAGAGTATGAGATATATATGTATATTATATATACAGAGTATGTATGTATGTATGTATATATATATATATATATATATATATATATATATATTATTATTTTTCTTCTTCTTCTTCTTCTTTTTATTACATATGCCATAACACACAGTTGCAAAAGAAAAACTACCTTAAGGCATGAAGCCAAAGAGCCCTGTAAAGCAAACACTGTTCACATCAGTGGTGATGTCTAAGAAAATTATTATTTTCAGTGAATTTCAGTAGACATCTGACAAAGATAAACTCGAGCAGGTTAGTAATAAGTGAAGCTGTTGATACTGTTTGTGGAGTTGTTTAATGATCCTCTGCTGAAATGTTGAGAGATTGAATGTGTTTTATTTCTTTTAAGGCTGTAACTGAAGTCAGCTGTAGTTTTGTGTTTCTCTTCAGTGATTCTGCTTGTTAACAGCAGGTGTTCATCATTCATGCTCAATCAACACTTAATCACTTAATTAACTCATTACTTCAACCTAAATAAAGTAAGTTCACAGTACTCATATAGATTAGTTTTTTTTTTGTTTTTTTTTACCTCAAATGGTTTGTAGCAATCGGTTTCCTCAAATAGTTTGAGTTGCTTTAACTTATTGGTTTTACAGTACTCAATTGGTTTGAGTTCTCTTCATTTATTGGGTTTTACTGTGCTCAAATTGCTTTGTGTACGCAAATGGATTAAGTTCACAGTACTCATTATGATTCGTTTTTGAACTTAAATGGTTTGTTGCAATCGGTTTTCTCAAATGGTTTAAGTTACCTTTTTTTACAGTGTAATTGTATGTTGAATTTGACAAAACAAGCCACTCCCACTAATCATACTACTTTAGCATTGTTCCCACCTGTCAGCAATCAAACTAAAACTGGTTCGTTCACCCTTAGAGAGGGAGCATACACCTGTTTTAATTTTACTATGAAAAAAAACCCCATCTAAAACATTTGTCTCAAATAACACTGCCCCGGATGGGTCGGTGACAAGGGCACTGGAAGGACTGAGAACTTTGTCTGATGAGATGCAGGAACATTCAGGTATCAATAACCCCATTGATAAATGGTTCACTGATATCTTTGGGAACTGGAAAGGTGTGATCATTTCTATAATTACTTAATTGGGCATGTTTTTGGGAACTTTGGTTACTTGTGGATGCTGTTGAATTCCTTGTATTATATCATTGTGTAATAGAATGATTGTGACTGCAATTAAGAGAAAAGATGCTCCTCCACCTTACAGTATGCCCCTCTTAGGAGCAAGGGTGGCTGATTCTGAGGAGGAGGAAGAAGAGGCAGAAGTGTGATCTCTTTTAGAGATCAAGAGAGGGAATTTGAAGGAATTATGATGTTTTCTAACTTTGTTTTATGCATTAATAATTCAATTTTGTTTTAATCAAATATATGAACTTATGTTTGTGTGATTAACCTCATATAACCTTGCTCCATAACAGCTGTGGCTTCGTGTGACTGATAACCAGGGCGCGTGATAGAAGGGAGAAGTTAAATTCTGAGAACTTGGTCTCAGCAAAATGTAACTCTTTCTTTAACAGGAATGTAGAGGAGGAAAACACTGATGGCAGGGGTCCAGGCTCATTCTCTTGTGTGCTCTGTTATGTGTGTGCGTGACTTTTTCTGTGCAGAGTAGCTGTTCTGCCTGACAACTGGTGATTGGGCTGATCTGAATGGAGGATCTTTCTTACTGAAGTGCCCCAGATGGGGCTGAAGAAAGATCAGGAATAAATATGAGCTGCAGTGGAGAAAGTGTGTGATTTGGGAGTAGCGGACCGCCCATGCTGTGTGAAGCCACTGCAGCCCAGAGCTCTGTAACGCTTTATTCATCTAATTAATTAAATTGATTTAAAACTTATTTAAAGCCTCTGACTGTTTTAACCTGGGATGACTAGGAAAAGTCCAACGCTGTTGAAATAAATGTGTGCCGTTTACATCAGGGGTGAGCTCAACCATGCAGCCCACATGCTCTCACAACAGCTCATGCTCCCGGGAGAATGGAGACTTTACCACAGTGTGGTCCAGCTGATATGGACTTATATATATTAAAATTAAACCACACTGAACTGAACTGAACTAAACTGAACTTAAACTCTGAAAACTGGACTGACACAGTTTCAATTTACTATAATCTTCTATGTGTGGCATTGGGAACGCACGCACGCACACGCACAATGATTAGAAATACACTTAAAACAAGGACTCACAGCTTAGTGTATGACCAATCCAACAAAACATTGCAAAACTCACAAAATCAAAACACTTAAAGGGAATCACAACATAAAACAAAGCAATTTCTGTAGAATTAGACACGAAATAGCAAACAAATAAACCACTCCAAAATACAGCTTTAGATCAATAAATCAAACAATGCAACATAACAGTGGTGACTGGTCAAGATGGTTACGATTAAACCCATTGATTCACGATACAGAGTACCTCAATTGAACCTCGTCCGTAGAAGCCAACGTCAGAACTGGCCACACAGTTTGTCCTGGTTAGAAACGAAACAGTCACAATAG
Source organism: Danio jaintianensis (assembly GCA_903798115.1). NCBI lineage: Eukaryota > Metazoa > Chordata > Actinopteri > Cypriniformes > Danionidae > Danio > Danio jaintianensis. The sequence continues at coordinate 428,423 of CAIGQV010016781.1, forward strand.
TTAAGATCAAATCGCTCGATTTATACCCATCTCGGATTTCTCGTAAAGCCTCACAGCCACCGTAAGGAACGATACTGCAGCCATGCTGACTTGAACTCCTCCAGGTGCTGAATGCTAAACATCCACAGCATTCAGTCCCATGTAAGCGGCGCTGCAATGCCCACACAAAAGTACCGTGCTAACGCAGCCTCTTGTTGACTGCGACTGGAAGAAAAACTTTTCCCACGACGCTGACACTAACTGGTAGCAACTAAGCCTGCTGCAACCCTCCCGACTCCCATATCACTGCAATAAACAAATCTTAAGTGAAACTGAAACCACAATACAAATAGACACCATCCCCAAAACTAATACTGAATAATATATACCTGCGAGTGGCAATCCACCACACCCGCTAGTGGGGTGCAAAATCCTCTCACTTAAAGTTTCAATGTCTCACTTAATGTTCCCCGAGCCACACTGTAGATAGAAATTGAAATCGCATGTAATACCACTCAACCAGCTGACAATCACACCACACAGAGTGTGGTCCTACCTTTCAGACGGTGCCCTGGAGATGACGTCACCCCCCAAAGGCACACAGATGCGCATAGTTTGATGTCAAAGCAGTCTTTTATACACCCCGAATACCCTGATTAGAGGATCCACCCACACAATGCTTCATGCAGTCGTTACATTGTAAAAACGCTACAGAAATAAAGATAAATTGAATATGGGTGCATTTCAGATAAGCCCAGGTTGACCTGTTTGCTTCTCCCGAATCCACCCATTGCTAGTTGTTTTATTCTCTGACCTTGTGCAAATATGCATTTCCCCCTTGTGAACCTACTCACACAGATCCTGTGCAAGATCAGGGAGGACAAGGAGCAGGTCTTGCTTGTTGCACCACTATGGCCCAACCGGACCTGGGTTTTCAGAATTCACACTCCTCACGTCGGCCTATCTATTCTCTTTATGCTTTCAAGGCTGTCTGAACCAGGTAAGATCCCATTTACAAGCAGTGAACATTAAACAAAAAAATCTATGGCTATGTTGGGAATAGAAGCTGGTGCTCACTGCATATAACTCAGTATACACTGTACATGTCACAAGATCCCTTGTGTTTTCTATTCATCATAATTACATTATTCACTCTGACTTTAACCACAACCAACATAATTCCATCCACACAACTGCCAACTGAAACTACTCACAAATTACTTGATTCCCATCTCCACACTCACCACCAGAGCTCTATAAACATTCAGGGTCTAGCCTTGTTGTAACCAACACTATTTTATCTTTAATACTCATCTAAAAGCCTGTGTATGTACTGACTCGTCAATGTTTACATGGATTACATGGAGATAACATGGATTTTTTTTTTGAATATGCAAAAGCATAACATTAAGTGCCAATACTTTAAAAAAATGTAAGTCCATTTCTCTGATTAACATTACGAAATGTCACTAAAGATTGATGCAACTCCACCACCATGACCAGTCCGACAAGGCTCATGCTTATAAACATATCCTGAAGGAGGGGCTTTATTTAAACTAACATAGTAATTTGGTAAAACAGAGTTCATTAAGATTATTGTCTGTTATTATTTCCTGTACAATAAGTGCTTTAGGTGCAAGTGACCTGATGTTGAAGACCGAACTTTAAAACAATGTCTATTTTCACTTGTTTGCTGTTTTTCTGATTTGATCCTGATTATTTTTTCTAGAACACTTACTAAATGTATTTATTGATCTAATAATACAAGGAACAGACACCGTTTCTATGGGGTGAGCCAGATATTCATGTCTGTGATTTAAGTGGGACTAGCAAGGGTCTATATTGCTATAATGTGAAATGATGTTGATTTACTAGTCAAACAGTCCAAAGCATCCTGGATATGTTGTCTGACAGGAATTCAGCTCCAGCTCTGCTGGGGTACAGACCATCAGTATGAAAAAGCCTAGGACGCTCCCAGAAAACAACAAAGAAAACAACAAAAACAACAAAGTTGATTAACTGAAGAACAACAAATTATTAAATCACAAAAAAAAATCAGCCGATAGTTAAACCACTCTACAAACAGCATCACCAGCTACGCTTATTACGAGCCTGTTTAATTTTGTCTAACATCCATAAAAATTCTTCTTGAGATAAAACATGACATTTAAAATCACCATCATGGAGAAAAGTGTTTGCATTAGTTGTGCTCTTAGAACTTAACTTTTTAATATTAATTTAGTTGGGCTGCTGTAACTTTTAAGAACTTTATTTGAAAAATTAGTTTGATAAAGCAAACAAGCCAAGCAAAAAAAACAACAACAACAATTAAATATCTGGTGATGCTGATTTTGTTTTAAGTGAGACAGAACCTGTCCTGAAATTATTTAATTCACAGATGTTATCCAATGTTTAATCCATTATTAAAAGTAATGTAATAACATGCTTGCATGTGCCACAGAAGGTTTATAAGCAAAAAAAAATGTTCTTTGGTTCAGCTTATGCTCACAGAGGCATCAATAATCAGCGTATGAACCTCAACAACGGTGACAATTAACAAAATGAACAAACATCACAAACAGGACACTAAAAGTGACAAAATCAACCACGTCAACATAAACAACAGCAGAATCAACAGCAAATAAATAAAAGTAACATCATAAGCTATATAATATACTGCAATGCATGCTGGGATTTTTGTACTCTGCCACACCCAGCATGAAATATTTTAAGTGTTACCATTCTTGAGGTCTGACTGTGTCTTTATCATAACTGATTTTTTTTATTTACTCTCTTAGCTGGAACATAAACTGGTTACTTTTCACATTGTTATTGAAAACATAAAGGTATGAAACACAGTAGAAAATCACAACATATTTCATACAATCAATCACACTACTAGGCTTTAAGTAAACCAAGCCCAATAAGACTGAATTACATACATTATTACTAAAGTGTTTTATAAACTCTGAATTATATCACCCACAGAAAATCAAAAGTTAGTAAGTCAAGGGTAAAGAGCCCCAACTAAAGCAGTCACTGACCTCCATTATGGTGACACCAAACTAAATAGAACACCTAAACCTCTGTTGATTCTCAATAAGAACTGTGTAGAAGTCAAAGTGGTCAGTAATAAGTGCTGAAGCTTTGTGGAGTTTAATGATCCTCTGCTGAGACTGAAGTTGTTTTATTTTAGTTGATTTTATTTAATGCTGTAACTGAAGTCACTGTTTGTGTTTTTCTTTCCTTCAGTGATTGTCATTATTAACAGCAGGTGTTCATCAGTGTCTGAATTTACTCATTTGTGTTCATTAACTCTGTCAAGTGAACTATATTAGTGAACTAGTTTGCATAATAGTGGACAAGGGCACAAAGTCTGATTTCAAACACAGACTCTGAGTACCGACTCTGAGCTCTGTAAATTTACAGTTTACTACATTCTCAGAAACAACATAATTACCCAAAATGCACTGTTTTTTTAAATACAGAATATCACTGTTTTAGTGAAAATACAGACTTTTACTGTAGATTGTCGCTGTTTTTTTTTCAGCAAAGTTTTACAGTGTACATAACTTACCTATAAGCCTGTTTACTACATTGTCAACACATTTGTTCTACATTGTTCTTTTCCAAATAAAGTCAAAAATTTTATTTAGACTTCAAAAACATGCAAGAAAGCCTGACACATATACTGGAAATAAAGGTGTTTTTAATGCAGGGTTTATGAGGATGATAGCTTGAGTATTTACAGTATGACCTCTATGTTTTCCCAGGTGTGACTATTTTTATAGAGAACAGCAGAGTAGATGAATATGCAGTTCAGTTTGTGTCATCCTTTAAAATCTCCCAACAGCTTCAGATGGGGCAAGAGAAACATTCTACCTTTTACATATTGTACAACATGATAATAGTGATTGGAGCTAAATAGTAAAGCCACTATGGATAATAAAAGTATAATTCACCCCAAAATTTTGTCATCATTTTTGTCATCATTTACTCATCCCCCACTTGTTACAAATTAGTTTTCTTACTTCTGTTGAACACAAAGGAGGATATACAGATTTTTGTTGTTGTTGTTGTTGTTGAGAAAACACAGCACTCTCCCATAGTATTTCTTTGTACCTATGTTAATGGCTGCTTTTTCCCCAGCATTCTTTAGAAAATATCTTGTTTTGTGTTCGAAGGAAGGAATTATTAAAAGTTTAGACCTAAAGCCTTAGATCTGACTAAATGGAGATTAAATGTTAATTATTGAATGAACTATCCCTTTAAGGCATATGATCAATTTCTAAAGATAAACTTACTTCTAACACATAAGAAACCTCACCTTCAAATTTTTCAATAAGATCAAAGGGGATTCAGAAGATATAGAACCAACAGTAGTGTAGGTATTTGTAGATACTTAGAAAAAGAAGGTGAATAAGAAACTATCAATAATTTATTCCTGTCTGACATCAACATAAAACAGAAATGGGAAAAGGAAGCCAATGTAATTATAGCAAAAGAGGAATGGTTAACATGTGGGTAACACAGATGATCACAATTAACTCATTCATTTGGAAAAATGTAATAATGTTTTTCGTATGACCTAAAATAAAATATTTTCAAACTAGAAATAAAAAAAACTGGTGAGTGCTGGAGAAAATGTGGAAATGTAATGGCTAATCATCTTTGCATCTTTTGAGATTGTAATATTATTAATACCACAGCGGAATGAACCGCCAACTTATCCAGCATATGTTTTACGCAGCGGATGCCCTTCCAGCCGCAACCCATCACTGGGAAACACTCATACACTCTCATTCACCACATACACTACGGTCAATTTAGCTTACCCAATTCACCTATAGTGCATGTCTTTGGACTGTGGGGGAAACCAGAGCACCCAGAGAAAACCCACGCCAACACGGAGAGAACATGCAAACTCCACACAGAAATGCCAACTGACCCAGCCGAGGCTCGAACCAGCGACCTTCTTGCTTTGAGCAACAGTGCTACCCACTGCACTGCCTACCTGGGAATTTATTCTTCAAAAATACAAAAAAAAAAAAAGATACATATCTGTTTAATACACTGCTACCAACTATAAAAAAGGCCATTATAAACAAAAGGCTCAAGGAAGATCCTTCATCTGTACACTGTTAAAAATTTAAACAGCTCTTTAAAACTTCTGTTAAATTTACGGAAAAATACCGGCAGCTGTGGTTGCCAGAATTTTTCTGTAAAAAATACAGAGGTTTTATAGAGCTGTTTAAATTTTATAGAAAAGAACCGTATTTCATTAACTGATACAATGTTCAGTTCACGAAAATGTAGCTTAGTTCACAAAAATGTAAAGTCATTAAATGCATTATGTTCATGTGTGATTGTAATTAGCAAACAGATTTTCACTACATTAGTAACTACACAGTTACCGTAAAAAAAAAGAAAAAAAAAAAAGATGCAGCATAACATCAGGTACTCTTCGTTCATCTTGGACTTGAACACAGACACTACTATCCTGCACAATGGTGACACAAAAAAGGTTTTACAGTATTTTGCAGTTTGTTTGTTTTTCTTGATTTTACAGAAAAATACCAGCAGCTGTGGTTGCCAGTAATTTACTGTTTTTAATATTTTACATTCGCAAATTCAATTTACAGAACATTTCTGTTAAAAAATCATTCCACAGTGTGTAGTTTTCATCGAACACATTTAACCCCTTAAATCCCAGAGCAAAATCCTCACTAGTGTCCTCATTACAGAGGGTTTAACACTAAGACAGTGATAAAGTTAATGAGATAATTAAGTGTCTAATTAAAGGAAGATTGAGAATTATTAATTTATTATTTATTTATTTATTAATTAATAACAACTGTTAACAAGCAGAATCAAAAAACACAAATTACAACCAAACCAAAGGCAAACTCAACAAAAAAATAAAACTCTAAATAAAAATAAATACAATATAACTATAGGAATGAAAATTATCATATGCATTTGTTTTTATGGCAAAACATGTCTTTTTCACCAAGAAGGTCCATACTGACTCCAAAGGCAGATACTGATTAGATCAGGGCCTGGTGTGTGGACTTTGGGGGTTTTATGACGTGGTCACATGTTGATTGGTCAGTTTGTGTGTCTCAGTATTTGGGCTTTGGTCACATGGTCAAGAAAGATACAAAGTAGTTGGTAAACTTTGCTCTGCCTCTTTTCCGGCTCTGATCTTTTCCTGCTCTGCTCTTCTCCTGCTCTGGAGACTATTTTCTCTGGCTCTACTGCTATCAGGCTCTCTTTGAGGCCTACTTACTGCTCTCTCTGTCTCCCTCCCCCTGTCTATCTTTCTCAGGTAACTTTATTTTACATTTAAGCTGGGTACAATTATTATCATATGTTTTTATATTTTTTTACAGCTATTTTGTAAATAATTCAGTTATAGAATTATTGTCATTAAATCATTTCATTTTCAAGTATTTGTAAATTACTTTTGATTTACCATCAACACCTAATTGCTCCATATTGCAATACAATACAATCACAAAATAGCAACGCTCTCCCACATTTTTAGCTATTAATGCTGTCCTTATTTCCGTTTTTGGTATAAGATTGCAGAAGGATGGTTTGACTAGAAATGTACAGTTTTCACCATCATACTGATAACTTTTTAGCCGTTCAGCAGAACTACAGTTCGAACCGCTGTAGTTAAAATACCATTCCTTACATAACAATAAAATAAACTCGAAATAAAAATGAAACAAATTGCACAATAAAAAATTTATTTCTCTAGATCTCAGCAGAGGATCATTAAACAACTCCACAAATATCAGGAGCTTCACTTATTACTGACCTTTGACTTTATTTCTGTCACGTGAACAAAAGCTCTTAATGAAATTTTTGTTGTTCATTTGAAATCACCATGATGGAGGTCAGAGTCTGCTTTAGTTGGGCTCTTCAACTTCTTATTTAACACTAGTTTTTATTTTGGTTGCTGTATTTAATTGTGTTAATCCCAGTATTTATAAAGCATGGAAAGCCAAAAGAAAACAAGAATAAGTCTGATAAAACTGACTATGATATCAGAACCACTCTCATCTGCTTGTGTACTCATTAAATATGTAGTTAGTTATGTGTGAGAAATTAATAATATACATAAATGAAGCCACTGGAGCATCAGCAATCAATGACTGCTTAACAGGCCTAAATACACCATTCACAATGAAAATGTTTGAACTATGGCAGAACTTAAAAACACACAGACATCAACAATTAGTCTTTGAATCTCAACATTGGTGACAATCAATCAATAAATAAAATAAAAATCAACCCAGAACAATCCAAAAAAATCTACTAAAACAATCTACAATCTCTGCTGGGAGTTTTGTACTATGCTGGCACCCAGCATGCATTGCAGCATCAATGAATTATGCAGCTTTTTTCTTTTTAGCAACCATGGTTGAGGTTCATATCCTAATTCTTGATGTCTGTGTGTCTTAAATGTATGGCTGGAGCTCTCACAGTTTTGTGCATTGAAATTCTAATTATCAACTAGGAATTTTTACTAATTCATAATTGTTTGTTAACTCCTTATGGAAAGCTGTACTATTGTCCCAAATAACATCACATGAAATAACTAGCAATATTTTTTATGACTTAATTTATAAAACACTAGAAGTTATATCTGTAAAAACTAAGTACATAAAGGTTCTCATTGCCTTTCTTGTCATAACTGATAAGTTTCAAAAACACAGTTACAACAGCAAAAAAAACATTAAGATAAAAGAGTAAAGGATCAAGAGCCCAATTAAAGCAGCCTCTGATCTTAACATTTTCAATAAAAAATATAAACCTCTGTTAATTATCAAATATTCTTTGCAGATATAACAGAAATGAAGTCAAACTGTAATCAATGAAGCTGGTAATGCTGTTTGTGGAGTTGTTTAATCCTCTGTTTTAATTTAGTTGGTTTGGTTTTAATTTTAAGTATCTGAAATCTCCCCTCAAGTGCTTTTTGGTCTTTGATATGTAACCCTTAACAAAACATTGTATGGCAGGATCTGACCAAACATACTTATGAATGTAAATAAGATTATATCTGGTGACCGTGGTACTTATCTTGTATGTCTTTTTTGTTTTTATGTTGTCATTTGAAAGTGTTTTTGTTCTGATTTGTTTGAAAATTAAAAAAATTAAAATAAAACATAAGAAACCTCTGTATATGACAGGGATGACTTGTCATGATAAAATTATGAAACAAAGGCCATAATCTGTTTCTGTGTAATTTAAATGTTATTTTCTGTTAGTTTTGTTCTGTTAGTTTTGATTTGTTGTCATATTAAGTGCTTTGTGCACATGGTTCTTGTTCAGATTTCTTTTTTTTTTTTAAATAAGTCGTGTGTATTTAAGCTCTCTTTTAGTTCCACACATTGTCCAATATGATCACTGAGATATTGTGAAATTATATTAAATATATTGGGGGCGGCACGGTGGCTCACAGCAAGAAAGTCGCTGGTTCGAGTGCCAGCTGGCCCAGTTGACATTTCTGTGTGGAGTATGCATGTTCCCCCCTGTTTGCGTGGGTCCTCTGGTTTCCCCAACAGTCCAAAGACATGCGCTATAGGTGAATTGAATGAACTAAATTGGCCGTAGTGTATAAGTGAGTGTGAATGTGAGGGTGGGTGTTTCCCAGAACTGGGTTGCGGCTGGAGGGGCATCCGTTGCGTAAAACATATGCCGGAATAGTTGGCGGTTCATTCCGCTGTGGTGACCCCTGACAAATAAGGGACTAAGCCAAAGGTAAATGAATGCATGAAAAGGCCATATTGAGGGATGTAAACAAAAACAATGGTCCCAGCATATTTCCTGATTTACATTTTTAATTTCTGTAGCTTCTGAGAATCCAAAAAGAGTCACATATTGATAAATAATGTTATGATAGCTGTTTTTAACATTAAGTTGATTGACTTGCCTCTTGTTACAGTTATGAAATAGTTTGATAACAAACAGGAAATGTTCATGGACCAATGACATGACCACATTGAAATGGTCTATATATTGTAACTATTTAAAAAGAATGTTAATTAGTTTGACTAATGTTTATTAGTATGAATTTAATAATTTGTAGTTTGACATCCTAAAATGCAATTCCATACTAAAATCTAATTGTCTTAATGTTAAGCAACTCATTTTAATAATGCAGAAGATACACTTTTCTATGACTAGACAGAGTGCTTATTTTAATAAAATCATAACTTCCTAAATGGATATTGATATTTGGCTACCAAGCGAGTCTCACAAACATCCCACAGAATCTAAACTTTGAATCTCTAAACAATCAATTAAATTAAATTCATCTTTATTTCTATACCGCTTTTACAATTCAATTAAATTAAATTCATCTTTATTTCTATACCGCTTTTACAATGTAGATTGTATCAAAGCAGTTTAAAATAGAAGTTCTAGTAAATTGAAACGGTGTCAGTCCAGTTTTCATTTCAATACAGCTTATTAAAGTTTAATAAAACTTCTAAAACTATTCAGCTATGTCACAAGTATAATTCTTGCCCTAACTTCAGTTCTTCTAATTTATATTGAGCCCTAAATTTTTCCAACTCTAACTTGCGCTCTTGCTGCTTAAATTTCTCTTTTTCCCATTCCAGTTGACGATCCAATACATGCTCTTCGCTTTTAATTTCTAATAATTCCTTCTGCTGCTCAAATGTTAAAGTGCATGTTAACTCTGGTCTTACCTCTGTCAAGCATGGAGTTGAAGCTGTTTTTGGAGAAATCTCCTCCACTTCGGACTGCATGTCTAACGTAAGCACTAATCGCTCCATTAATCCTTCTTTAATTATTTTACGGAGTTGATTTACTTTTGTGATTTTCAGCAACTTTAATTCAATATTAAAATGGTTCACTCACTTTACGTAATTGCTCTTTCGTCAGACTATCCAATTTTTCTTCCGTCAGTGCCAAAAAGCCCTCCAAAAAGTCCTCCAAATTATCCATTATAGCCTAAAGGCAAACACAACTTTATAAATACAAAAACTACTCCAATATCAAGGGGAAGAAGAAAAAAAAAATCTTACAGTTTGATAAACGGAAGCAAAGGTTGCAAACTCAACTGTAATTTAGGAGCTGCCCCACAAAAAATAAATAAATAAATAAATAAATCAAATAAATCCTCCCTTCTTCAGTGAGCCCACATGCAGGTCAACTGTTGCCTGTCTACCCGCGTCTGACACACCAAACAAAACAAACTAAAATAAAAAAATGTAAAAATAAAAAAAGCGTTAATCGCTTTAAATAAACAAGGGGCTTACACAAAGCTCTGTGGTCTAAACCACCCAATTCCCTCTTTTCAAATAACATGCAACCAATGCCACCCCGAACCAAACAGCTGCTGCAAATGATGATGATGATGATGATCAGTCCTCTCCAACACTTACAAATTAAAAAAAACAAAAACCACCAATTAACACAACATCAATATAATCTACCAAAATTACACAAAATTGTGTGACTAACAAAATGTCAAAAAATATTCCAAATCAATATTAATCCAAACTACTGGTCCTACCAGTTTTCCCAAAGACGAACTTAACTTCGTCTTTGGAGAACTGGTAAAAGGACCAGTAATTTGGATTATAACTTAAGTTCTAAACCAAATTACTGGTCCTTTTACCAGTTCTCCAAAGACGAGCCCCTGTCTGGCTCTAGACAGTCTGCAACATAATCAAGAGTCCACGACACCAATCGAACTATTAAAAAGAAAAGAAAGATTTATTAAAGTAATTTAAACAAGCAACAAATTCAAATTAAACAATCTTTTAAACAAACAAAAAATCTGGTGCTAGAGGAGACCGATCAGGCAGCCCAAGTCAAGCCAACAACGCAAACAAATGAGGAATCCTTTTATCATGCACTTATCACCGGCAACGTGACACACCTGTAATGCACTCCAACCTGCACACATAAGAAAACAAGTGACCTCAAGACAATAGCACCATCTAGTGGACATCCCAGCACCAGCAAAAGAAAAGAAAACAAACCCGTAACAATATCTAGCAATAAAGCTCTTTCTGATTCTGATTGTTTACCTCAACATACGCAGTGGTGTTTTGTATTCTCTGTTCTTGTCTGTATTCAGAGAAATTTTATTAAGGGCATTTGGCGATGTGATCAGAGAGGAGAGATTGTGATTATTTAGAGTAACTTCATCTCAGGTAAATTCCCAGCACGTCTAGAAAGCTAATGCTACATGCTAAACCTCATTTCATCTAATGAATCAGAATCAGAAAGAGCTTTATTGCCAGGTATGTTCACACACATGAGGAATTTGTTTTCGTGACAGAGCTTCTACAGTGCAACAGAATTACAGAGACAGGACAAAAACAAATAAATATATTTTAAAAATAAGTAAATAGCGAATGCAAATATACAAATTGACAAGTGTATGTACAGGTATATTACTATATACAAAGTTATATGGCAGCTGTTATGTGCAAATTGGAATTTAAAGTATGTTGTTAAATAAGTGTTTGTGTATAAAAAGTGTATAGCAAGTAGTGATGTTTGTTTCATAATTACTATCATCAAGTGTTCATGAGATGGATTGCCTGAGGGAAGAAACTGTTTCTGTGTCGGGCTGTTCTGGTGCACAGTGCTCTGTAGCGTCGACTAGAAGGTATAAGTTTAAAGAGGCAGCGTGCTGGGTGTGAGGGGTCCAGAGTGATTTTGCCAGCCCTTCTGCTTGCTCTGGATAAGTACTATTCGACGTAGTCTTCGGAGGTCGAATTTGGTAGCTGAGCTAAACCAGACAGTTATTGACGTGCAGAGGACAGATTCAATGATGAAAGTGTAGAACTGTTTCAGCAGCTCCTTTGGAAGGTTGAACATCCTCAGCTGACAAAGTACAACCTCTGTTGAGCTTTTTTGACGATTGAGTCAATGTGAGTGTCCCCCTTCAGATCCTGAGAGATGGTGGTGCCCAGGAACCTGAATGACTCAGCTGCTGCCACAATGCTGTCCGTGATGCTCAGTGGGGGGAGAGCAGGGGGGTTTCTTCTGAAGTCCACTATCATCTCCACTGTTTTTAGCGTGTTCAGCTCCAGGTTGTTGTAACTGCACCAGACAGCCAGCTCCTTAACCTCCTGTCTGTAAGCAGACTCGTCACCGTCCTGAATGAGGCCGATAAATGTGGTGTCGTCTGCAAACTTCAGGAGCTTGACAGAGGGGTCCTTTGAAGTGCAGTCATTCGTGTACAGGGAGAAGAGCAGAGGGGAGAGGACACACCCCTGGGGTGCGCCAGTGCTGATTGTGCGGGTACTGGATGAGAATTTTTCCAGCTTCACCAGCTGCTGCTTGTCCGTTAGGAAGCTGTTGATCCACTGACAGACAGAGTTAGGCACGGAGAGCTGAGTTAATTTGGGCAGAAGAAGTTTTGGGATGATAGTGTTAAAAGCCGAGCTGAAGTCAACAAACAAGATCCTCACATAGGTCCCTGGTCTGTCTAGGTGTTGCAGAACATAATACAGTCCCATATTGACTGCATCATCCACAGACCTGTTTGCTCTGTAGGCAAAATGAAGAGAGTCCAGTGAGGGTTCAGTGATGTCCTTCAGGTGGGCCAGCACCAAAAGACTTTTAAAAGACTTCATAACCACAGATGTTAGTGCCACCAGTCTGTAGTCATTTAGTCCTGTAAGTTTGGGTTTCTTTGGGATGTGGATGATGGTGGAGCGTTTGAAGCAGGAGGGCACTTCACACAGCTCCAGTGATCTGTTGAAGATCAGGCTGAAGATGGGGGTCAGTTGGTCAGCACAGGATTTTAGACAGACTGGTGTTACAAAATCTCGGCCTGGTGCTTTTTTCCTCTTCTGTTTTTGGAAAACCTGTGCAGTGCAGGTGTGGGGGAGACGGGGGGTGGTCGAGGTGTTGGTAATGTAAAGAGCAGTTCAGAGTGGGTGTGGAGTGTTTTCTCAAACCTGCAGTAAAACTCATTCAGGTCGTTTGCAAGTCGTTCATTGTCTACAGTGCTGGGGGATGGTGTCTTGTAGTTTGTGATATTTTTCAAACTTTTCCACACGGATGCTGAGTTGCTGGAAGAGAACTGACTCCTTAGTTTCTTAGAATAGTTCCATTTTGCCACCCTGATCTCCTTTTCCATTATGTATTTGGCCTGCTTATACAAGGCCCTCTCCCCGTTACTGTAAGCAACCTCCTTGGCCTGACGTAGCTGTCTGAGTTTTACAGTAAACCATGGTTTGTCATTGTTGTATGTGAGTTGAATCCTGGTAGGAATGCACACGTCTTCACAAAAACTGATATAAGATGTTACAGTCTCTGTGAGCTCATCCAGATCGTTTGCAGCAGCTTCAAAAACACTCCAGCCAGTGAGGTCGAAACAGGCTTGTAGATCTCGCTCTGTTTCGTTAGTCCATCTTTTCACAGATCTTAATACAGGTTTGGCTGTTTTCAGTTTCTGCCTGTAGGTTGGTATGAGATGAATCAAACAATGGTCAGAGTGCCCCAAAGCTGCTCGTTGGACAGAGCGGTATGCATCCTTTATTGTGGTATAGCAGTGATCCAATATGTTACTGTCTCTTGTGGGACATGTAACATGCTGTCTATATTTTGGCAGTTCGCGGGATAGTTTTGCTTTGTTAAAATCCCTGAGAATTATTAAAACAGAGTCCGGGTGTTGTTGCTCTATTACCATGATCTGATCAGCTAGTTTCTGTATCGCCAGGCACTTGTGCGGAGGAATGTAAACACTGACGAGGATGAACAAGCAGAACTCACGCGGCGAGTAGAAAGGTTTACAGCTAATAAACAGTGCTTCTAGGTCGGGACAGCACATCTTCTTTAAAACTGTTACATCTGTACACCACCTTTCATTGATGTAAAAGCATGTCCCACCACCCCGCGATTTCCGCGTTGATTCTCCATCGCGATCCGCTCTGAACAGCTGATAGCCCAGTAGCGCGTTGTCCAGTATGGCGTCGTTCAGCCAGGTTTCCGTGGAACACAGAGCAGCAGAATGCAAAAAAATCCCTGTTTATCTGAGAGAGCAGAATGAGTTCGTCTATTTTGTTGGTTAGAGAGTGAAGATTCGCCAGATGGATGCTAGGCAACGCAGTTCGAAATCCATGCTGTCTGAGTTTCACAAGCGCGCCTGCTCGCTTCCCTCGTCTGCGCGGCCGAAAGCGTTTGAGCAGCACAGCGGCTCCGCCGACTACAATGTCCAACAAAACATCACATAAATCCAAGTCTGGAAAAACATTTGGTGGTGTATGTGTCCGAATGTCCAACAATTCGTCTCTGATGAAACTAATTGTAGGAATGTGACTCAAGACGGGACAAACTAACAAAAACACAAAAACAACTGCAGAGCACGACACGGAGGCGGCCATCGTCATCAGCGCCATCTTGTTAATGGTCAGCTGAAGCAACAAAGCTCATCCCTTGCTTCATCTCCTCACACCACTCGCTATCTGAAATCATTTCTGGCTACTGGTAAGATTTAATACCATTGAGAGCTGCCCATCTTTTTGATATTACTAAGCACAAATCCATATTAGGAGAACATGAATAAAGCAGCAGTCTGAACAAAGAGATAATTCTTTATAAGAGTACATTCTGTATGCTTTTGTGAAAGGATTCATGCCCTTGAATAACTACTAACTAAATGTATTGTGTATGTTTATATTAAACAAAATTTAAGGTCTTATCATTTAGTCATTTTCACCAGGGTTTGCACTGTAATTGGACTTCATCTGCAAATGAAGCAGGACTGTCCTCTCATGACTTTGGATAAAACAAGGCCATACATTGAAAAATTAATTACTCACTAAAAGGACATGCACATACAATGTTCACCTCCTACAGTCTATAAATGAAAGACATGAATGTTCTTCTTGAACAAGTGCTTTGAGAAAAATATTTGATGAAACCTTCACAACAACCTTTTCTTGAAGTACTGAAAGCACACTTATTACGTGAATAATTATTTTATTGTCTTTTAAATATATTTTGGATATTAAATGATTTGTGTATTCTTTAGGGTGTCTAATTGTACTGAATGTGTCTGTGTAGTAATATACAGTCGTGGGACCAAAAATAAATGATAATCATTAATTTATATATATATATATATATATATATATATATATATATATATATATATATATAATTTTGCTGTGTTGAATAGACTCATTAAGAGTTTAATTTAACACTGTAAATGAGTGTATTTGATCCGCCTTAGAATTGGTGATAAGTTAACACTTTTCATTGTGTTATATTTTCAGAGTAAAATCAACTCGATTTTGAGTTAAAATTTAACACTTAAAATTGTTAAGCTGATTTACTCTAAAGGGAAATGAGCTCTGTGTTGTGTTCCTTAATTTAACACTACACAGAAATTAACTCAGGTTAAATGTTAATATATCACTAATAAGGAGTCGATTTACAATTCTATGGTGTTGCTTTAAATGTCATTATTTCACTCTGGTGCAGGTAATTTTTTAATGCTACTGAACATGCTAAAATACATTTTTAACAGAATAAAATAAAACAGAAAAATCAAGTTCAATAACATTTAAAACTTTTGGTAAAACATTCAGGCTTACAAAAATACAAAGTGCAAAATTATCAAGTCTGCATAAAATAACAGCTTATTAACATTGACTACTGTTAACACTCTGTCTGGATGCAGTCTGACTGTAAATGCATGGTAATGCTCATCAAAACATATAGTTTCCATTAGTATGCCACATAACAGTACGTTTTCATCTCTCACAGCAATGGGCTGTGGGTCAGGATAATACTCTGTGCCATGATGTTTGATTCACTTTACAGCATAGACCATTTCTGATCTTTTGGCCACCTCTAAGTTTACCGAGTTTCACCATCTTTCCTGAGCCAAGAGTCAATCTGTACTGGTTAAAAGACTCCCAATACATTGCCATACTACTCTGGTGCTTTTTGGCTGGTGTTTCTGTGATGTTTTTGAAACTTTTTAATTGTGTTTTAAAGAATTTGTGCTTAACTTTATAACGCATACACCACGTGCAAAATTGGTCCAATTTTTCTTATACATTGTGGGTAATGTATCATGTGATGTGATGTTTAGGCAGAAGATTTTTTTTGAGAATAATTTTTTTTTAAAGTCGATGACGTTCAATTATTAAATGTTTAAGATAAGTGGTCATGCTATCTGTTAGGACAGATGAAAAGACAACGTTAACAATCTGCAGAAGTAAAAGCAAAAGATGCTAGTGTTTGTCATCTTTTTGTATTAAATCCCAAAAATTAAAGGCAAATTGCGTAATAAGCACCAAGATTGGATGGCATTTAAACCCAAATCAAATTAAACCCAAATCTTTTGCAATTTGATCTTTGGAGGACAGTTTCTCTGCTGATTGAAACCATAGTCAAAAGTACTCTACTATGTACTCTACTATCAAGATAATTGACACTCAGAAAATTATGCTGAATGTACTGCAGAACAAGTTTTACCTCTAGCTGGGCAACTCCTTCTAGAATGTTATAAATTATATCTACAGCAAAATTGTGAATTTAATAAGCATGCCCGTTTGACGCCATACACGTGAGGTAGTGCAGAATCAGTCTGTAAAGTTTCACAATGCAGAGCATGCATCTCAGCAGTTCTAAGTTCAACCTCAGGACTATCTTCAGAGAACACTGACTGAAACTGATCCTTCTCAAGCAGACAGAAACGACAACAATATCGAGCCCCAAATGATTCCAGAAAGCCAAACAAGCTGTGCAGGCCTAGATTATCCCCTGTGACTTAAACAATAGTACCCTTAATACATCTTCCAGACACTGGATTAACTCCCTCAATCTCAAGCACTTTCAGATCATTGACCAGGGGCTCAATTATGGAATTAAAACCTTAGTGCTTAGCATCCCGTGCATGAAAGAGGGCACATAAATGAATATGAAGCAGTGAGGAATTAAAAACTGGGGCGAAATTTCCTAATGTAAAATAGATTGCACCCAATTTATGTATACCTTTCCTCAAGCCCAGTGGATTAGCAGTCTTAAAATCATCACAAAATAATTTAATTGGTAAGGCATCTTTTTTTCTGAAATAAAGGATTGCTTTTAAAATGTGTTGCATCATCTAAGTCCACATAAATTCCTTTTTTTGGAACATGTCTGGGTTTAAACAAATGGGTAAGTTGTGGATTTTTAAAAAATGGTCTTTAGTGTTTCTAAAATGGGAATATAAGAAAATGTATCTGTTACAACAACTTGATCAAATGTTCCTGTAGTTTTATTTCTTCTGCTGTCAAATCTTGTGCCGAGTTCTATTTCACTAGGTTCAACAGCTCCCCATTTCTCTGTAAATAGTCGCTGTCGGTTGACTTCAGAATTTAACAAAGTAAATGGATTTTCTACATTTGTAAATGATTCCTATATTTTCCTTTTACTAGCAGTGTCCTGACAAGATAGACAGAGCAAAGCTACTGAGCAAAGCTTGACTGAATCTCAAAAACCACTTCCTCCTTCGATGAAACAAAACCATTTATAGCAGACTGACTTAGACCACCAACTTTCAATTGTGCAACAGCAGATGGACACATATCTAAAGTGCTCTTTTTGGACTTTAACATTGCAGATGTTGTGGCCACTTCTTCAGCACTGACACCGATGAAACATTTCAGCACTACTTTCTTCCTCTGCCTCTGCAGTCTCACAGACACCACTGGGGTCACAACTCTGTTTACATTGTACAGGATGTTTTACATTTAAATGTTTGTCACACTTTATTTTGATGGTCCGTTTGTTGAATTTAAGTTACATTGCATCTACATGCCAACTAATTGTCATTAGATTATAAGTAGACTGTTAGGTTGGGGTTAGGGTAAGTTGACATGTACTTGCAAGGTTTCTTATAGTCAGTTAAATGTCTGTTGAAGGAGCAGTATCAACAGATATTAAGCAGTCTACTAATACTCAAATGGACCATGTTGTGAAAATGTACATGTTGTGTAGCATTGTGTTGTAAAAGATGCCAAAAACATAATGCGCCTTAGGGTGCTTTCACACCTAGACATTTGTTTCGCAACCCGGCGCGTTTGCCTCCTTAGGCATATGCATATGTTTAGGCATATGTTTGTTTGGCATATGTGAATCCAGCAATCATGTTCTGATCCACGCCAAACCAATCGGTCCAAGACCACCTGAATGAGGTGGCCTCGGCTCGATTGAAACAAACTCTGGAGCGGATCAATTGTAGTGGGAAATTAATACGACCCAACGAACTAACGAACCAAGCTATATCACAGTGAATTATGGTTATGTAATAGGCATATGGCTATATGAAGAGAGAATGATGAGTAGGGTGGGATGTCATTCCTACCGGTAAATGTGCATCATGTTTCATGTCAAATACAAAAGTGAAAGCATGTTGAATACGAGAGCTGTTTATCCGTTAGGAAAATTGACCAAACTGAACTCTTGGTTTATCTGTTATTCTCTCTATAATGTAAAGCCTATAATGCATAATTCTAGCCAACGGCTATGTGTGAGAAAGTCTTACCTCTGATTTGTGTCTGTGGGTGTCACCATTCAAAATTAAAGTGCAGCTTTTAACTTTTAATGTCTTATCAGGACACATGACAGCTAATCGGGTCTCTGAAAAATAAACCATGGAACTCTGACCAATATGAGGAGAGTTTACTCACACATGATTTCTTTTAGCTATTTTGGTCCGTTTAGAAACTTTGCCATGTGAAAGCAAACCGCACCAAGAACAAAGAGCAACATTGTAACAATTTCAATCCCTGTTTTGGAACAAAACAATCGATCTACAGGTGTGAAAGTACCCTTTAACAGTTTGTCAAAAGCACCAAGAGAAGAGGCTGACTTACATGGAATGTCATGCTGATCAAGGATGACGTACTGGTGAATTGAATCCTTCTGAGGACCCACAGCCAGGAGATAGGGCTGAGCACTTGCAGAGATGTCTCACAGATGCTCAACGTTTGTTCCACTCTAAAAAAAAGCAAGCAAATGAAAAAGAACCATCACTAACAAGTTAAATAATAGAAAACTATGACAAAAAACTCATTAAATAATACAACAAACAACAAACAAACCTTCAATATCCAAAATACCTTCAAACCAAAATATATAAAATGACAATCTCAGTCTGAATTTGGCTTACTTCTGTAACGGATCAGAGAGAAGACAAAGGCGGATTGACAGAAAGAATGGATATTTAATAATACTTTAAAACAAACAATGTAAAGGAGGTTGTTCAGAACAGAAATATCATCAATACCAACATAATAAAAGAAAAAAAAAAAAACAGAACTTAACTTCGGGTGGTAACTGAAACAAGATGATGCCGGTGGAGGTAAACACAGTACAGGATTCACAGATCGAGATAACAGATAGGATAACAGGCAAACTGGTGAACCGACAGAATACAACGACAGGTAAATGCTATCAAGCTGAAGAGAAATGAGTCCAGGTACTAACAAGTAGATTAGACAGTGAATGAGTGAATGTTCCAGGTTTATGTAGCATGAGCTGGGTGATGAGCAACAGGTGAAGGTGATTAGAATTCTGGTGATTGGGGCTGTGCAAGTGCAGTGAATGAATCTGACAGTCCGGAAGGATTCCTGACAATACCCCCTCCTCCACAGGCAGCTCCCGATGCCTGGATGCAGCAGCGAGGGCAGCCTCTTGGTCGGGGTGCAGGTTTGGCAGGGTATTGTTGATGGAAGTTCGACAGAAGAGATGGATCAAGGATATCATTACGGGAGACCCATGAACGTTCCTCTGGGCCATACCAGTATCAGTCTACCATATCAGTCTACCAGATATTTAAGCTGACCCCCTCGCCGTCGGGAGTCCAAGATCTCCTGAATCCGGTAGATGGATGGGTCTTCCAGGACTTCAGGAGGAGGAGGCACCTCGGTACTGTCAGCTTCTGTGAATGGAGGAAGAGGAGTATTAGTGGTAGGTTTGGAAGTGAAACATGAAAAGAAGGGTGTATGCGGTAGTGAGGAGGGAGTTGTAGGTGACGGGGTTAATCTGCCTCTGAATGGGGAACGGCCCGATGTACGGGGGACTTAGCCAGACAAGCTCTCCTGGCTGGAACGTGGGAGCAGGGCGACGTCGGACATCCACAGAGATCTTGTGTCTCCGGACTGCTTGTTGTAGGTGTACATGGGCCATGTCCCAGACCCTCTCACTTTCCCGGAACCAGTGGTCAACTTAGGGGACCTGAGTGGGTTCTTCCGACCAAGGAAATAAGGGAGGTTGATACCTCAGCATACACTGGAATGGGGTTAGCCCGGTGGTGGATTGGCGCAAAGAGTTCTGGGCATACTCTGCCCAGGGAAGGTATCGGCTCCAGTCGTGTTGGTTGGAAGAACAGTAGGTTCGGAGGTATTGTCTGAGCTCTTGAATCTTCCGCTCAGTCTGGCCATTGGTTTGCGGGTGGTAACCGGAGGACAGGCTGACTGAAATTTGGAGTCTCTGGAAAAATGAGCGCCACACACGGGAGATGAACTGAGGTCCACGGTCCGAGACAATGTCTTCAGGGAGACCAAAGTTCCTGAAGACATGACATAACACTATGGAGTCCTGGTTTGTGGTTGCCCTCTCTCCTGCTGTTTCCTGTTGCTATGTTTCCTGTTGCTCTCTAGCCGAGTGTAGCTGTAGCTCAGCTCGCCTGCTCTGCTTAGCTTGCCTGCTCTGCTAAGTTCAGTTTTTATTTTAAATTTGATTATTAGACGTCGCGATCAATCTCTGCCGATCATAATAAATACTAACTTCATAAATATTAAATACTACCACGTGAGCTCACTGTGTTAACGCTGCAGCTAACATATTTCAACAGTCCAGCTGTAAGTACTCTTTAGCTCATCTTTAGCCTGTTTTCTCTGTCCTATATAACTGTTTACAATCCCATATCAAGACTATAAAACTCCGTCGATCAAATTAATTACTAGTTCTTTAATTTTAAATCTCTTCCATGGTCACACCATAGCAGCTCACGTGTAAACAGCCCACAGTTGTACTTATTATTCAGACTCCTGCTTGCTTTTCTTGCTTTCATTTCCAGTTTGTTTGCTGATTCGCGTCTGTTTTCTCTTCCGTGCATCGTAGTTTATCTACTTACTCGCGCCTGACTGCACCATTTATATTGTACGTGTGTATTTCATTCAGATTTTTTGCTTTCACTTTCAAGTTTGCTAGCTCACGCCTGTTCTCTCTCACCTGCGTCGTCCAGTTTATTGACATATTCTGGCCATATTTACACTCTTTATATTACATTGTAAATCGTTTTGTGCGGGTGCTCTGCTCTCTCCCTCCCTTCATTGCCTATTGCTCATTTCATACACACTCTTCAGCTCCCTTTAACTCAATATACTGCTGTGGTAAGTCAGAATTTACTTCAACTCACGGTGCGTAAAAAATGGCTTCTCCTGTTCTTGTCACATGCATTTCCTGCCACATGATTAGTGTATCTCTCTCTGTCAGCAAGGAGGGCTTTACATGTGATAAATGTAGGAAAATAGTCAGGCTGACAGAGAATGTCACAGAATTAGAGACACACATCCAAACTTTAATTGAGGATAGTAAGAGTGCTAGGTCTCTAGATAAGGATTTGGATGTGACTAGCCTAGCATGCCATTCACATTGTTCTGCTCCGGTTGTTCGCAGAGAGACGGCTGGGTCACTTTGAGAGAATCTAGAGGTGGGAGAAAACACGTATGTCCGTTCCAACACCAAACAGGTTTAGCCCCCTCAGTGATACACCCACAGAGAAACCTGATGAAAGTGCCCTAGTAATTGGTGACTCCATAGTACGGAACGTGCAAATAGAGACACCAGCCACCATAGTCAAATCTCTACCCGGAGCCAGAGTGCCTGACATCATGTCAAATTTAAAAGTTCTGGCTAAATCTAAACGTAAGTTCAGTAAGATCGTTATCCACGTCGGTGCTAATGATGTTCGGCTACGTCAGTCGGAGATCACTAAAAGTAATAAAGAGGTGTGTGATCTTGCAAAGACGATGTCAGACACCGTAATACGCTCTGGTCCCCTGCCCACTTATCGTGGTGACGAGCTCCATAGCCGACTCTCATCACTCAATGGCTGGATGTCAAAGTGGTGCCCACTGAATAACAGTTTTGTAGACAATTGGCCAAGTTTTTGGGGTAGACCTGACCTGTTGAAGAGAGATGGTCTTCATCCCACCCGGGCTGGGGCAGCTCTCCTCTCTAGTAATCTGGCATATAGTCTTAGTGTTGGCACTTGACTAACTCGGGCCCAGGTCAGGGAGCAGACAGATTGGCTTAACCAACCGTCTGCTAGCCTCCACAGTTTACCCAACTCAGATAATCTGCAGCACATAGAGCCACCTAGATATAAAAACATAGAGACTGTGTCTGTTTACCGAACCTCTAAATATAAAAACTCCCAAACCCATTCAAAGGTAACAATCTAAATTTCAATCTAAATTTATATAGGCAACTGTATATAGGCCTCCAGGGCACCATACCGACTTTACAAAAGAATTTGCTGATTTCTTATCTGAAATAGTTCTGACCACAGATAAAATTTTAATTGTTGGTGATTTTAATGTACATATAGATAATGAAAAATATGCTTTAAGTCTGGCCTTCTTAGACATACTAGCCTCTGTTGGAGTGAAACAGCATGTCTCAGGGCCTACTTATCATACCATAATCATACCTTAGACCTAATATTATCACATGGTATTGATATTGATAATGTTGAAGTTGTGCAGCAGAGTGATGACATTTCAGATCATTGTATAATCTCTTGTTTATTGTGCATTGATAGGTCTACAAAATCATCTTCTATTTATAAATATGGTAGAAGGATCACCGCTAGCACTAAAGATCACTTTGTCAGTAACCTACCTGATCTTTCTAATTTCTATAGCATTCCAGGCAGCCTAGAAGAGCTTGACACTGCAACTGAAACTACTGATTCCGTCCTTTCTAGCACGTTAGACATAGTTGTTCCGTTACACTTCAAAAAGATTAGGGAAAAAAATCTGACACCATGGCACAATGAGCACACACATGCCTTAAAGAAAGCAGCCCGGAAAATGGAACGTAGATGGAAGAAATCAAAAGGTTTTTCAAGAGGATTTTCGTCTGGCCTGGAAAGAAAGTATGCTTAACTTTAGAAAAGCTTTAAAGTCTGCCAGATCTGCTTAATTTTCAACTTTAATAGACGAAAATAAACAAAACCCTAAGGTCCTGTTTAATACAGTAGCTAATCTAACTAAAAATAAAGCATCAACATGCATTTCTCAACACAGCAGTAATGACTTTATGAATTTTTCACATGCAAGATTAATGATATCAGAGATAAAATAAGCACCATTAATCTGCCTCCTACAGCATCGTCCCAATTAGAGCACTGTAGACCGTTAATGGATAAACTTCAAACTTTTTTAACAGTAGGTGAGGAAGAACTGTCTAAACTGATAAATTTGTCCAAATCAACAACGTCTATGCTAGATCCTATACCGACCAAATTATTAAAACAATTGTTTTCAGAAGTTTCTGAACCTGTACTTAACGTTTTGAATTCATCCCTACTTTTAGGATATGTTCCTAAAACGTTTAAACTAGCTGTCATTAAGCCTCTTATTAAAAAAACACAGCTTGATCCCAAAGAACTAGTACATTATAGACCCATTTCAAACCTGCCTTTTCTATCAAAGATACTAGAAAAAGTCTTATCTGCTCAATTATGTTCCTTCCTACAAAGTAACAATATTTATGAAAAAATTCAATCTGGATTTAGATCATTTCATATCACAGAAACAGCACTCCTAAGAGTTACAAATGATCTCCTTCTGTCGTCCGATCGTGGTTGCATTTCTCTCTTAGTGTTATTGGACCTCAGTGCTGCATTTGATAAAATCAATCATAATATTCTCATTGATAGGCTTGAAAATTATGTTGGTATTACAGGAACTGCATTGGCCTGGTTCAGGTCTTATCTATCTGAACGTTATCAATTTGTATCAGTAAATGAAGAGGCATCATACGATCAAAAGTACACTGTGGGGTACCACAAGGCTCAGTTTTTGGTCCCTTACTTTTCACACTATATATGCTACCGCTAGGCGATATCATTAAAAAACATGGAGTTAGCTTCCACTGTTATGCTGATGATACACAACTTTATATCTCCTCTCAACCTGATAATTTGTATGAATTACAAAATTAACAGATTGTATTGCTGATATAAAAAATTGGATGACTAATAACTTCTTATTAGTAAATTCAGATAAAACAGGTCTTGCTTATTGGACCAAAAAACATCACACGTAAAAACCTAGAACACTGTCTAACCCTTGATGGATTCTTAGTTCAGTCCTCATCCTCAGTCAAAAATGTTGGGGTGATTTTTTATAGCAACCTGTCGTTTGAAGGCCAGATTTCAAGCATTTGTAAAATCAAATTTGTTCATCTCAAAAAATGTTGCCAAACTTCGACATATGCTATCAATGTCTGATGCAGAAAAGCTTATTCATGCTTTCATGACCTCTCGGTTAGACTTGTAATGTGTTACTAGGTGGTTGCCCTGTTGGCCTAATTAACAAACTTCAGCTAGTTCAAAATGCAGCTGCTAGAGTGCTTTCTAGAACAAAGAAATATGATCATATTACTTCAGTTCTTTTATCATTGCATTGGCTCCCTATTAAATATCGTATAAATGTAAAAATTTTATTGACTACCTACAAAGCGGCTTAGCTCCCCAGTATTTGAGGGAGCTCCTGGTGTATTATAGCCGCTCACGTCCACTACGCCCAATTAATTCTGGACTATTTATTATTCCCAAAATATCAAAATCAACTGTAGGTGGTAGATCTTTCTCATATCTGGCACCTAAACTCTGGAACAGCCTTACTAGCACAGTTCGGGAAGCAGACACACTCTGTCAGTTTAAAACTAGATTAAAGACACATGTCTTTGCGTTAGCATACACATAAAACACAAATGCTTTTAAAATCCAAATCCTCTAAGGGATTGTTAGTCTGCATTATTTAGGGCAACCGGAGCCGGGAACACTTCCCAAAAGACATTATAATTTGAACGGCATCTGCGCTTATGTTAGTCTTTTTATTAATTAATATTCCAGAGGTTTCCATAATCCTGGACCAGGCCGTATTCTGAGCAGTTGCTGTGGTGGTCATGCAGGAGTGGAGAGCTTGAGACTGATTCCTGTAATACCCAGTGACAGACGAGTCTTCACATTGATCCTGAAGGGCCAGCCTGTACACCAGCCGGTGACCTCTCCCACCTGTAGCTTCTCCACGATGGACGTCCAGCTTTCTCCAGCCTTCGGCGCCTAGACTGCAGCTCTGCACAAGAAGTTTGGCCATAGCAGAAATGGTCGTGCCCAACTGAGCCTGGTTTTTCTCAAGTTTTTTTTTTCTTCACTTTCGCAAATTGGTAAGGTTTGTTCCTCGCCGCTGTCACCACTGGCTTGCATGGTTCGGGATTTGTGGAGCTGCGCATCAATGGATTTTCTTTTCAGTGTTTGGACTCTCAGAAGTGAAAATTAAACCACACTGAACTGAACTAAACTGAACTTAAACTCTGAAAACTGGACTGACACAGTTTCAGTTTACTATAATCTTCTATGTTAAGCTGCTTTGACACAATC
Source organism: Danio jaintianensis (assembly GCA_903798115.1). NCBI lineage: Eukaryota > Metazoa > Chordata > Actinopteri > Cypriniformes > Danionidae > Danio > Danio jaintianensis. The sequence goes on from CAIGQV010016781.1 coordinate 454,086, forward strand.
TACACTGTAAAAGCGCTATAGAAATAAAGATGAATTGAATTGAAAATTTAACTAAGCCGAAGGAAAATGAGTGAATGAATATGTCAGTCTATTGCAATATCATATACTACATTTGTTTTGAGGGATATTTGGAGAAAAACTGTACAGAGTCAGTAAAGAAAAATAATTATTGACATAGCGCTAAGTTATGAAGTTACAGCGCTAAATTACGAAGTATGCTATCCATCTCAGATGCAGAAAAGCTAGTTCATGCTTTTATGACTTATAGGCTGGATTACTGTAATGCTCTGTTCGCTGGTTGCCCATCATCCTCTATTAATAAACTTCAGCTAGTACAAAATGCAGCTGCCAGAGTTCTTACCAGGTCTAGAAAATATCATATCACCCCAATTTTATCCTCCTTACACTGGCTGCCTGTTAAGTTCCGTATTAATTATAAAATATTGCTTTTTACCTATAAAGCTTTAAATAATCTAGCTCCTGTTTATCTAACCAACCTTCTGTCTCGCTACAATCCAACCTGCTCTTTAAGATCCTAAAACTCTGGGCTTCTGGTAGTACCTAGAATATCAAAGTCGAGTAAAGGAGGTCGAACCTTCTCATTTATGGCTCCTGAACTCTGGAATAGCCTTCCTGATAATGTCCGAGGCTCAGACACACTCTCTCAGTTCAAAACTAGATTAAAGACCTATCTTTTTAGTAAAGCATACACTCAATGCATCACATAACGGTATGATGCATGAATGTGCTCCATGCAGGTGAGCTGTTACATACAGTGGCCAAGAGCACAAACGCACTGCAAATTATAAAACACATGCAAAAAAAAAATCTGCCAGAAAAAATAGCAGCCAGGTTTGTCATACTTATTTTGTTGTGCTCAGATGTGTAGCATGTTTCTGTATTACATGTGTTGTGAGAATTTGTGTGTGGGTTTTCTCTATTTTAGCGCTTTTGTGTTTGCATATGTTTTCATAACTTGCAGTGCAATTTAACCACAGTTAAATTTAGAGTGAGCTGGTTGAGGCAAGTTAATGCCTGGAATTTTTAACATGGACATCTCGTGCATAAAGAAAACATACCTCAAAGCGTTCTAAAATATTTAAAAATTAATACATTTTAAATTAAAATCTATATCAATTTAACCGTAACATGAAGCCACCATTGCTGGGCAAGGCGCAAATAAACCACAATGACTTTCACAGTAGGTAAGTATCTTTTTAACAACCGAGTTTATATTCTATATCGGTCTCAAATACTGCTAGCTAAGATGTAACTTGTGTGTAGTTGCTTTATTGAGGGCTGCCATCTGTTTAATGCTGACTGGATAGTTCACCAAAAAATAAAATGTACAGTCGTGGCCAAAAGTTTTGAGAATTACATAAATATTGGAAATTGGAAAAGTTGCTGCTTACGTTAATAATATCAATTTGCATATACTCCAGAATGTTATAAAGAGGGATCAGATGAATTGCATAGTCCTTCTTTGCCATGAAAATTAACTTAATCCTGAAAAAAACTTTCCACTGCATTTCATTGCTGTCATTAAAGGACCTGCTGAGATAATTTCAGTAATCGTCTTGTTAACTCAGGTGAGAATGTTGACGAGCACAAGGCTGGAGATCATTATGTCAGGCTGATTGGGTTAGAATGGCAGACTTCACATGTTAAAAGGAGGGTGATGCTTGAAATCATTGTTCTTCCATTGTTAACCATGGTGACCTGCAAAGAAACGCGTGCAGCCATCATTGCATTGTATAAAACTGGCTTCACAGACAAGGATATTGTGGCTACTAAGATTGCACCTAAATCAACAATTTATAGGATCATCAAGAACTTCAAGGTAAGAGGTTCAATTCTTGTTAAGAAGGCTTCAGGGCATCCAAGAAAGTCCAGCAAGCGCCAGGATCGTCTCTTAAAGAGGATTCAGCTGCGGGATCGGAGTGCCACCAGTGCAGAGCTTGCTCAGGAATGGCAGCAGGCAGGTGTGAGCACATCTGCATGCACAGTGAGGCGAAGACTTTTGGAAGATGGCCTGGTGTCAAGAAGGGCAGCAAAGAAGCCACTTCTCTCCAAAAAAAACATCAGGGACAAATTTATCTTCTGCAAAAAGTATGGCGAATGGACTGCTGAGGACTGGGGCAAAGTCATATTCTCCAATGAAGCCCCTTTCCGATTGTTTGGGGCATCTGGAAAAAGGCTTGTCCGGAGAAGAAAAGGTGAGTGCTACCATCAGTCCTGTGTCATGCCAACAGTAAAGCATCTTGAGACCATTCATGTGTGGGGTTGCTTCTCATCCAAGGGAGTGGGCTCACTCACAAATTTGCCCAAAAACACAGCCATGAATAAAGAATGGTACCAAAACACCCTGCAACAGCACCTTCTTCCAACACCAGTTTGGTGAAGAACAATGCATTTTCCAGCACGATGGAGCACCGTGCCATAAGGCAAAAGTGATATCTAAGTGGCTTGGGGACCAAAACGTTGAAATTTTGGGTCCATGGTCTGGAAACTCCCCAGATCTTAATCCCATTGAGAACTTGTGGTCAATCCTCAAGAAGCGGGTAGACAAACAAAAACCCACTAATTCTGACAAACTCCAAGAAGTGATAATGAAAGAATGGGTTGCTATCAGTCAGGATTTGGCCCAGAAGTTGATTGAGAGGATGCCCAGTCGAATTGCAGAGGTCCTGAAAAAGAAGGGCCAACACTGCAAATACTGACTCTTTGCATAAATGTCATGTAATTGTCGATAAAAGCCTTTGAAATGTATGAAGTGCTTGTAATTATATTTCAGTACATCACAGAAACAACGGAAACAAAGATCTAAAAGCAGTTTAGCAGCAAACTTTGTGAAAACTAATATTTGTGTCATTCTCAAAACTTTTGGCCACGACTGTACTCACTATTTACTCAGCCTCATGTGGTTTAAAACCTTTGTGAGTTTCTTTCTTCTGTTGAACACAAAATAATATATTTTGAAGAAAGCTGAAAACCTGTAACCATATCATATATGATATTTTGAGGAATTGCTGTAAACATTACATTTTACATGTGAAAATGGAATTCACCAAATGTCATTCTTACAGTATGGAAAGTTAATTACTATACTATTACTATGATAATAATTATGTGAACATTCACATTCTGTAATTCTAAATCTAAATTTTGTGACCCAACAGGAGTAGTATTTTTGAAATGGAGACATTTGTATATGTATTTGATATATGTAGACTTAGAGCTAGTATTGGCATTGCTGTTTTATATTTTTAACATGCAGGGCCATTGGAAACCCACACAACTACAATAAAGATGTGAATTCTTGAAACAGTAAGCAGCAGCAGCTTGATGAACTCTTATGCTGTGTTCACACCAGATGCGGAACGCGCGAATAAATCGCGCTATACGCGCGTAAATAGAAGCCTGAACATTTTAGTTTACTCGCTTCATTCGCGCGTCAAAATCCGCTTCATTCGCATGAAAATCACTTCACCGTAGACGCGGATTAGCGTCATGGGCGGGGCTTCTGTCTGCCCTGTGACTCTAGCTTCGTTGCTAAATGGCTAACATGGATTTTATTGAGAGAATAGCTGTGTTTATGTGCTTTAGGAAGACTGAAAAACAGCGTCGATT
>CAIGQV010016781.1:462715-490503 GCA_903798115.1 Danio jaintianensis
AACATACCTGGCAATAAAGCTCTTTCTGATTCTGATTCTGATAAAAAATGCTGGGTTGACTTTTTAACCCAAATGCTGGGTTGAGACTGCTGGGTAACAAAGTTGGGTTGATTTAACCCAATTTGGGTTGAAAATCGGTCTTGATCTGCAACCCAGCAGTGCTGGGTTGCGGACGTGAAAGAGAGCACGCACGTCACGTCAACATCCAGGGACTTCAGCGTGAGAAGCCGCCATTTTTTTTGCGCCGTCTCTAGAGGGAAGCGAGTGAAATTCTGTCTGAAACGTAAGCTACTCAGTGTGTATTTAACAATTTTCGTAAGAAATAACACATTTAGTTTACTGATATATATAATATATATATATATATATATACGCAATTTATTTAACCTAACGACTAAGCGACGGCCGTGCTTCGCCTCACGGCCGACCTCTTGCTTCGCCTCACGGCCGACCTCTTGCTTCGCCTCACGGCCGACCTCTTGCTCCGCCTCACGGCCGACCTCTTGCTCAGTGGACGGGAAAGCGCTCGTGACATCAGAATGAGTCAACGGCAGGAGCTTGGAAAGGATAAGGTAATTTTTTTAAATATTACTTTTGTATACGTTAAGTCTACTGTGTTAGATACGGTTTTGATACAGCGGAGTTTACTTAACTAATTTGATGGTATTTGGTCAGCACATACACAAAAACTTCCCGCTCTGCTTGTAAGCTAAGTTACATTTAATTTAACTTCGTTGTACATTCGACAGCAAACGATGTTAATTTACTATGAACATGTAATTCCTTCAACCCGACAAGTGGTTTGATGCAGGCGGGAATGTCTGAGCTCAGCTCAGGCTAAAGAATGCTGGAAACTAACGTTAAGCATGTTTGATGGTCATTTTATAAGCACCACACCAAGGATAATAAGGATCATTTAGGAGCTTTTTATTGTAATAAAATGCCTTTTGAATGACAGATTTTTCTATGTAGGTAATGGCAGCGAGTACTGTGATTTGTGATCTTTCTGAGGTGTAAACTGTAAAACAGTAAGTAGTATTTTTACTCTTGTACTTATTACATTTGTTTATAAAAAAAATTTTCAGGTCACTTTTGTAACAATACTTTGATGCATAAGAGTGTTACATTCAGCTTCTCTAACGTTGTTGTTGTTGTTGATTTTATTTATTTTTTGGTCAGAACATAATAAATTTCCTGCTCTGCTTGTACATTTTGGTTAGCTGTATATTGAATAGCAAATGTTATTAATTTACTATGAGCATTTTACATTCTAGACGTGATTTGACCTATCTTTAATTAATCCTGTACTTATGGTTAGTTTGATGCAGACGGGAATGTCTAAGCTAAGGCTAAATCCAACCTAATCATCTTCGACCGCCAAAAAGAAAAAAGTTTACCACCATTTTATGTGACACACCCAGGATAATAATGATAATTTAGGATTTTTTTGTGATTAAGTAACTTTTGGCTAACATTATCTTTTTTACTTAATTTTGCTAAAATGCTTTTATCTGTTATTCTGTTTCAGATGGATGAAAATGTGAAAACCAAACTAAAAGGATGGAATCTTGAAGAGGTAATGCCCACATTTGAAGGTATGTAGTAATATTTTACTTGGCTCATTGTAATCATTATGGCTGCCCTTGTCTAAAGACTGAGACCGCAGAAAGCACATCCTTTTACTTTCATTATTTACAAAAGTGCAGTGTTTTGTTGTTATTGTGAGTGCACACAGCGAAATGTAATGTAGTGTAAAATTACTACTATATTTCAGATGATAAACCATAGCTTATTTGAGGTTGATGAAAGCCTTTGCATATCCTGCCTGATGTAGCTACTACTGCATAGATCAGCTGTTAACAATCTGCGTGACTTCGCCAATGTGGATTTTTTTTTTCTGCAGCTAATAAAATATTGGTTGACTAATGGTTAGTAAATTATTAGGGGGCAGCCCTAGTAATCATTAGCCACTTCAACACTTTAAACTGAGAGATTAAAAATAAATGCCAATTTGCCTTTGACTGGTTAATTTTTAAAATCTGCTGTTCATGCAACCAGTGGCTTTCTCTTGTTTTATTTTTAGCACAGGAGCGAACTCTCATCTTTAGGTCAATTTGATTATAATTCAGAGGGTAACGATTCAATTAGAAGTTTTTTGATGCATTTACTGCATAATGCTTTTCCTACAGCTATTTTATTAATAATGAAAATGTTGTTTTTATGTTTGTTATTAGGTGGCGCTGTGGGTGGTGCTGTCGCCTCACAGCAAGAAGGTCGCCGTTTCGAGCCTCGGCTGGGTCAGTTGGCATTTGTGTGGAGTTTGCATGTTCTCCCCGTGTTGGCGTGGGTTTCCTCCGGGTGATCCGGTTTCTCCCACAGTCCAAAGACATGCGGTGTAGATGAAATGGGTAAGCCAAATTGTCCGCAGTGTGTGTGTGTGTGTGTGTGTCTGTGTAAATGAGGGTGTATGGGTGTTTCCTGATGGGTTGCAGCTGGAAGGGCATCCGCTGCATAAAACATGCTGGATAAGTTGGCGGTTCATTCCGCTGTGGTGACCGTTGATTAATAAAGGGACTAAGCTGAAAGGAAAATTAATGAACGAATAAATGTTTGTTATTATAAAATACAAATGTAAACTTTAATTTTGCTTCTGTTTAACAGAAACATTTAAAAAAAATAATCTAAATATAATTTCTTTATTAACAAATAAATTTCTGTAAGTAGGGAGTGATTTGGTCACAGCTATGGTTTATATTTCGCAAATTTTTAGTGGTAAGATGCCTCTCACAGCAGCACACGCATAGAAGGAAACACTTTTTTTCTTAGTTGTCACCTGACAAAGCATCATTCAAACTAAAATGCAAATATGGCTTTGTGCACTTAAAGAATCATAAGACACTGTTGTAATTATGAAGTCTGTTGCACTGCATGTTTTTTTAAAGCGAAGTGATCAAATGTTTTCAATCTTTAAATCCTTGGCTCAAAGTCAAGTCACTTTCATTTCTATAGCATTTTATACGATACAGATTGTCAAAGCAGCTTTATATTGATAGTGAATGCAACAAACTCTATATGGCCTGTAAGTTTAACATGAATTGAGGAAGCACTGGGTACCAGTTATGCATTTTCATTAAAAGGAGAAGTCAACTTCCAACAAAAAGATTCACACATAATGTACTCACCCCCTTGTCACCCAAGATGTTCCTTTCTTTCTTTCTTTCTTTCTTTTTTTTCTTTCTTCAGTCGTAAAGAAATTGTTTGTTTTTTGGTTTTTTTTTAGGAAAACATTTCAGCATTTTTCTCCATCTCCATGGACTGAGATGGTGCCTCAATTTTGAACTTCAAAAAAACAATTTGAATGCGGCTTCAAATGATCCCAAATGTGGTTGCAAACGATCCCAGCTGAGGAAGAAGGGTCTTATCTATTTTCATTAAGAAAATACTATTGAAATACTTAATAATTTCAAATGCTCATCTTGCCTTACTCTCCCTGAACTGTGTAAAATACAGTCAGAGTGTTCAACATACCCTAACTGTCTTGAGCTAGAATACACACAGGTCAGACAAGGCAGAGCAAGACAAGATGAGCGTTTGACATTAAAAAGTATTTAAATTGTATTTTTTTTATGAAAAAAAAAAAAAAAGATTAGACCCTTGCGCTAGATAAGACCCTTCTTTCTCGTCTGGGATCGTTTACAACCGCATTTGTGATCATTTGAAGCGGAATTTAAACTGCATTTTGGAAGTTCAAACTCCAACGCAGCATATCAGTCCATTATATGAATAAGAAAAATGCTGCAATGTTTTCCTCAGAAAACATAATTTTTAAAAGACATGAACATTTGGGGGGGGGTACATAATCTGTAAGTTGTTATTCTGGAAGTGGATTTCTCCTTTAATTATGCTGACATTATAAAAAAAAAAAGGCCAACCCTGTTGTTGCATTGAGTCATTGCACCTGGGCCAAAATGTTGCAGCATAGTGCCATGGTCAGTGGTTAACTAATGCCAACAATGGCTGATAGCTTGGTGTGTTATAGTCTTAATAGCTCCTAAAGGTGTTTTAGGTGTTCTAAAGGTAACTCTAAAGATATTTAACTTTTACACTTTTGAGTTCTTAATGAATCTTAATGAATTTTATTTATTTATTTTTTTTTCAGATTGGGATCAATATGGCTGAGTACCTTCGTTCAAAAGAGTCCATTGAATTTCCTTATGTTCTCGTGCTTGGAGACCACCACTGCTTTCAAGCCTTTGCTATAATAAATGGCACAGCACTTGTGCAAAGTACATTACTTGCTGCAGTGGACGTTTGCTTTTAAAGCATTCTACATCTTTGGTGTGAACTACCACAAGCAGTGTTCCCTGGTGTGGCAATACTGTGGTGTATGGACTTCCTGGGGAGGAGACACTGGCAGTAAGACTTCTGCAAGCATTAATTTTTGCTGACAAACAGTAATTATTAATACTGTGACCTCACCGCTATCTTGGATTCTGTGTACTTCAATTTGTACACCTTTACTTCTAAATACAGTTGAAGTCAGAATTATTAGCCCCCCTGTTTATTTTTTTCCCCAATTTCTGTTTAACAGAAAGAAGATTTTTTTTCAACACATTTCTAAACATAATAGTTTTAATAACTAATTTCTAATAACTGATTTCTTTTCTCTTTGCCATGATGACAGCACATACTATTTGACTAGATATTCTTCAAGATACTAGTATTCAGCTTAAAGTGACATTTAAAGGCTTAACTAGGTTAATTAGGTTAACAAGGCAGTATAGGGTAATTAGGCATGCTATTGTATAATGGTGGTTTGTTCTGTAGACTATTGAAAAAAAAAAAATAGCTTAAAGGGGCTAATAATTTTGACCTTTAAAATGGTTTTTAAAAAATTTAATAAATAATAAAACAAATTTGTATTTTCTTAGTTTTTTTGTTTTGTTTTTTTGTTTTTTCAGTCAGTTTGATGCCTTTTCATTATTACTTCTACATTTTTTTTTTTCTACATTGCAGTTGATGATTTATATATGTGAGGATATGTTGATGTTTGTGCAAAAATTTGTATTTTGAAGTTAATCTTTCTTTCTTCAGTCATTTAGATGCTTTTTCATTATTACTTCTACATACTTTTATTTGTCCTCTACTCTGCAATTACATTGCAATTGATTCTTACTGATGATTCCTGATTTATGCATGATGTAAATGTTATGAAAAGTTTGAAAAGAATATTTTAAATATGCATTTTTTTTAAGTTCATTTGTCTGACTTCAGTCTGATGCGTTGTTACTGACTTTAGTCACAGTGTTTCTTTGATACAGTTTAATAAATTTTCATAGAAATTGTCTTAACCCTTTAACTACCCCACCAAGAAAAAAAAAATTGGATTGCATTTCTTAACTCCTAATGTCACTAGTTAACACAATGCATTTTTTAACACATCCCATAGTTTCTAAAATATCAACCTCTACCAAATGGTTGATATGTTGGTTTATGGTAAAAGTATACCGGAATTAATACATATACTATGAACAATCTGGAAATATGAAGTGTAAGACCAATTTATTTAAAAAAATTAATATTATATAAATATTAATATTAAAAAATATACACTAAATCATCTTTATTTTTTTAAGTATGCCATAAAATATTTCAGATTCTCATTTAACATGATTTTGGTTTTATTTTAAAAAAACAACAACAAGAAAGCAAGTGTAGTAGTGCAACAGGATTGTTTGTTTGATTTTCTTGTAAACCAACAATGCTGTGTGTGTGTAAACCATTATTTAAAACAGCCAAAACATGGTCAACCATTTGGTAGTGCAGGCAGTCAAAGGGTTAATGCTGAGGTGGAGATGGGAAAAATGTCTTTTCATATTTTTGTTTTGTCATAAATAAAATTCCATTACTGAAGTATGTATTGCTGTAGAATTGTTTTTATTTTAGTACCATATTTTTATTATATTTTAGTTTTAAGATAAAAAATTTGACCCATTTTGGGTTGCATTCAACCCAGCAGTGTAGTCATTTTTAACTAATAGTTGGGTTAAAAATCACAACCCAGCATGCTGGGTTAAACGTGCAACCCAACTTGTTGGGTCAAAGTAACCCAGCGTTGGGTTCGTCCCTTTTGAACCCAGCGCTGGGTTACCAAAACAGCCCAAATTGGGTTGTTTTTAACCCCGCAGTTTTTAGAGTGTACGCTTCTCTTCTAGGTGTAAATGTTTTTGCTTGTTTTTCCACCATCAAAGCTGTTTGTCTCACACTGGAGATGCTTTGGAATGTGACATAAAACTGCCTTTTCCCATCTTCACACATTATGAAGCATAAGAGGGTGACCTTGACCATGCGCCACACAGTATGACCTGAATGTGAACGAGCTCTGGGAGAGAGATGGTGAGGTGAGCGAGGGGGTTTCTGTGGTGGTTTGAAGCACGTACCTTTGTAACACTAGCCGATAGACAATCGTGGCAGGCTTTTCAATAATGCAGCAGGCTAGACAAAAAAAATTGGCAATCAAAGGCTTTTATTCAACAAGCTTCCCTGAATAATTTACACTCTGTTCTGATTAAACTCAGTCCAAAAATGGAGAGAGCGAGGGGAAAAAAATAGTCAATGAAAAAAGAATGAAAGTGCAAAAGAGAAAGCAAAGAGTCAGCAGGGATTTGTAGGCCCGTTTGAGAAGTGGAATGAGAGAGAGACCTTCAAAAGTACTTTATTTTAAAACATAAATACAATTATAGATTTTTAAATACAATTAGTGAGTTTCTTTAAAAATAAAAATTAAATAAACTAATAAACAAATATAAATTATTCATATATATATATATATTTGATCCTTTAGTTTTTTTTTTACATATTTGATCCTTTAGTTTTTTTTTCCTTTCTGTGCCCTGCTTTCAGCTGTCAGTCCTTGTAAGACACCTGTTCTAGCTTTACTCTTATTGGCGTCCCTATATTTCCATTGCCTTTCATACCTTTTCTTGTCAGTTTATTGTTTCTATGTTTATGATCACAGATTTCTGCTGCACAGTCTTACCATCATAATCCTGATTTGTCCTTCCCTGTTCCTGCAATAAAGCTCTTTCTGATTCTGATTGTCTGTTATTGAGCATTTGCTGAAAGAACTGTGAGGTTTTGTTTCACCTGTCACTCTGCCCAGACTGCCAGCGCATTGATGTCAGGTGTTCGCCATGTCGCTGTGGGCTAACCGGATCCTCCAGCCTTTATCTGTCCAGGCTGAGCTGGTGGCTTTTTGTGTTTTTTTTGAGATCCAGTTCTGCCTTCGTCCTTTTAGTTTCTTTTTGAATGGCAGACTTTCTATTTTTGACTCTTTGATCAACATAATAAACTCTGTAAACCCACCCTTTTTGTCCTGCCTTCTGTCCTTAACACATTTACCAATGAAAAACACGACCAAATTCTACACAGCAACAACTGCATTTTTAACACCATATCATTTCAAATAAATCCACATTTTTTGTTTGTTGATAATAGGTATATTCAATAATTACTCTGGATTTTACTTATGATTTACGGAATCTCAACAAATCCACATCATGATTTTCATTTTTACATTGATGTGATTTTAGAATAGCCTGCCCAAGTAAAAAAAAAATCTGACATAATTTCATCAAGCAAAACAAACAAAGGAGATAATTGAGAACAATTACAAAACATACAAAAGACATTGTCTATTTCATTGCAGAATGGACATTTTGATGAATCTAAATTGTTAAACCCTGAAACAAATTTATTAGCCTGACCATTAAAATCTGTATCCACATTTTTGATATAACTTTCAAAATAGAAAAAAATTGACACTACACCACTGCCAACAGCCTCATGTATAAAAGACAAAACATCAAGGCAATTAATAAAACTCTTTCAAACCCCATATTTTTATCAACAATGGATTGTATGTTTTTCTATTGTTTTCTACACAAATTAAGTGTCAACATTTTTTATTATTCCAGCTTTAGAAAAAGTTGTAATACAGAAGTTATAAACATTTGATTGCACTTTAAACAAAACAATAAAAAAGACAGAGGTTTAAGAATACCATAATGTTCATTAACATTTCTTTCCAGCTTAAAAATTCACCAAACGCTCAACACTGTTGCATAAAAATCAGCATGACATAAGTAATTTTTTTGAAACAAAAGTTCAAGAAAAGTTCAAAAGTTCTCTCAGTCAAGAACAACTGTCTATCCAGCCTTAAAAAGGACACATTTTGCAACAGAATTAGGCTGAAAGGAATTAAAGCCACTCTTTTGGTCAAATGAAATGTCTGTAACCTCAGACATTATAGTAATATATGTCTGAGGTTTTATAGGTTTTATATCTGAGGTTTTATAGACTTAATTGCCTTTCAATGTCAGTAACGTCATTGCCTTAATTTTTGATTCCACATGAATACGATATGTCCTTGTTCTCCCTCTGCAACAGGTAGATTCAGAACTCCAGTTAAAAAGCAGAGCATTTGAATGAAAAAATTAAAAATAAAGTTATGCATAAAATCCAAAAAAGCAGAAAACAAGTTAAACACGTTTTCATAAAATCCAAAAACAACTTAAAAACAGTGTACTTGTGTACCCTTCAATAAACAAGCTACAAGAATTGAAAAATACAAAGGAGTTGAGATAATCTCAATTAAATCTTTAAGTGTTTTATCATAAAAACCTAATTAAATGTATAGAAAATGGAAAAGAGTTACAATTGAGATAAAGTGTTTTTATCATAAGAATAAATTTAAAAGTACAGGAAATACGAAAGAGTTACAACTGAGATAAAGTGTTTGTTTTTTAGCCCCTTCATCACACTGTAATATTGATGCTGAGACAATACACAGTGTGGCTTTAATCTTTATGCAGAAGCACTGCTGTTGGGTAGCCGGGTGCCAATAACACTATTTTCCCCCAAGGACTTTCCAAGAGGACACACCATGTCACCTTCCTTATACAACACCTTACCTGCAGTTTAGGATTTGTCAGAATAGTGACTGGCTTGACCCCCACATAGTTTCCTTTCCTTTCAATAATGCTTGGCACTACTACTAACTACATTTCCAAAAAGCAATCACTCCCGTGCTGCCTCACACCCTTCACGTGGTACTTCTCCAATCCTCACCCCCTTCGCGTGGTAATTCTCTATTCATGCATGCTACTTATACTCTAATGCATATAATTTACAGCCATGCATGCATTCACATATATACAGCTATTTGTAAGTGCATGCAGATGTATCTTACAACCTGGGAGATTTATTTTTTTAACTAACAGTTTTAAATTTTTAAATCACTTAAATCAAAAAGAAGTTTAACCAAAATGTAACAAGATAACAGGGATTAAAAATATAATCCCTGGTGCCCCCGTGTTCTCTCCCCCCAAAAATATAAACCAAAACACAAACCACTGAGAATTATCAAGAAAATGTGATTTATTTACAGAAAATAAGGAGCAAAATAACATCGGGAGGGGTATAGCCAAAATAAATGACAATAAACCAAACTAACTAAATTAGAGAAAACTTCCCTAAAAAATAAATAATAAAATAAAATAAAGAAAACTTACCTCCCTTCTAACAACACAGGAGAAAACAAAAATAATAAACAAAAGGCACCAAACCTCCCTACCATGCTCCAAGCCAGACAGGGAGACAGAAAACTGGGTTCCTCCAGTTAGAATGTACAACTTCACATCGGCATCTCACAAAACGCCATATAAGAGACATCAGCAACAAACACTTGTTTTCATCACTCAAGTAACAACATCTCCACAAAAAAATAATGAGCGGGGAATCGAGAGAGTGGGGAACCGCTGAATCCATGTTGTCTGGGGTTTTAAATACGCCAATCCAAGCGCCAATCACGATCCGCCGTAATCTGCTGCACCTGCGAATAATTCAGACCGAGAGAGAGCAGGAGAGAGCAAGAGCGAAAGAACGAAAAACACCACAAACACTACACTACAACAACTCAACTGGTCGTAACAGTTTACTACAGTTTTTTTAATTAATTAATTTCTTTCCAATTTCTTTTAATTCGTTTTTTGAGTTCTTTTTACTGGTGAGGTACATATAAATGACGAATTTAGGCACTCAGTCCACCATCAGCATGTACTCCCACAGAGATCAAAAAAATATTAAGCAAAATGCTTACCTCACTAAATAGAGCACGCCTTTTTGGTCTCTGCATGAGTTGTGGTTGAGGGCCACCGGCACCCGGCTTCGTTGTCCTCAGTTCAGCCCCATATTGATTGAGTACCAGATATGTTCTGGAAAATGGTTCTGCTCTGCAAAATATTTTTCTTAGTTTTTCTAAAAAATAAAAAAGTCAGGGCAAAGAGGGTAGCGCTGTCGGCTCACCGCAAATAGGTCGCTGGTTTGAGCCTCGGCTGGGTCAGTTGGCATTTCTGTGTGGAGTTTGCTTGTTCTCGCCGTGTTGAATGAATGAATGAATAAAGAAGTCAAAGTCTTCAAAAATAAAGAAGTCTGACATCTCTGAAGTCTTTAGGCAAAGCAGTTACATGTTACAGCATCAGTAACAACAGAGACAGGTCGATTGAGTGTCTGAGGAGATACTCTCGCAATGAGTTCTTATACCTTCTTTTTCCATTGGTTGTCATATACATCATATCTCCTCCACCTCTTCTCAATTTCACAGAAATCCCCATTTTTAGATTAAAAATTTTGTTTACCCCACCTGTGGCAGACTCAGCTGTGGCAATATTGCCAATAAATTCTACTCTCTGAACACACAGCTGTGGCAATGTTGGCAGTAAATTCTACTCTCTGAACACTGTACTGTCAGCTTCAAGTTCAGCTGATGTTAGCATAGATAGTTTTGAGGTCATAGCCATATAAATGAAAGTAATGAAATTATCAGAAATTCATCAATAAATTCCTAAAGTAAGGGATGCTGTCAAGCTGAAGAAGGAGTCGTAGCAGGCTTGGTTAGCCTGTAGAACGTCCGTGGCAGCTGATGTATGCACCTCAAGTCTCTGGATATTGGGGGTCTATCTTGGCTGACACATCTCTACAATATTGCATGGAGGTTGAGGACAGTATCTCTGGACTGGGCAACTGGGGTGGTGGTTCCCATTTTTAAGAAGGGGGATGGGAGGGTGTATTCCAACTATAGGGGGAAATCACACTCCTCAGCCTTGCTGGAAAAGTCTATGACAGGGTACTGGAGAGGAGGATCCGGCCAATGGATGATTTTCAGATACATGTGGAACAATGTGGTTTTCGTCCAAGGTTATGGAACACTGGACCGATCTTGGAAGTGTCCGACTACTGGTTCAGAACCATGATGCATTGCAACTGAGTGTGGGCACCTGCATGGGTTGCAAACTGTAACAGAATGCAAGTGCACTCGTGACCTTACTGCCAGACATCTATCAGCTGTTCCCATTTTGGCACTTCTGGCCTCACTCTCTTAAATTCCTTACCCACTTCTGACTGTGTTTATACAAAGCGTCTCTTCAGTTCTTATCTGACTGCATTTTAACAAAGTGGCTTTTTATGAGAGTATAAAGATTAAAACATACAAAAATGATGATAATAATAATAATAATAATGCATACAAAAATGATAGTAATAATGCAACAAGTATAGGATGATAATAAAGCAATGGTATAACATAGATACATAAAAACATAAAGGATAATAATAAAGTTACTCAAATAAGCATATAAATGAAAGTAATGAAATCATCAGAAATTTATCAATACATCAAGAAATTCCTCATCACTCTGATTGGGGAGTCCATTGTTCTACTGGGTGGACTTCTACGTCCATGTGGGTAATGACACTGATACCTAGAGAGGTGTGATTGGGAGTAATGGCCTCCCTGATCTGAATCCGTGTGGTGTTCTGTTGTTGGACTTCTGTGCACAGTTTGTCTATAAAAAACACTGTGTTCAAACATAAGGGTGTCCATCAGTACACATGGCACCAGGACACCCTAGGCCAGAGGTCGATGATCAATTTTGTAGTTGTATCATCTGATCTCTGACTGTATGTCTCTGACTGTATGGACATGCAGGTAAATAGGGGGGCAGAGCTGTCAACTGGTGGTCAGTTGGATCCATTGGCAGAGGAGGAGGCCAGACAGACCTGGAAGGCCCAAATGTATGGTGAGGTTTCTCTGGGAATGTCTGGCTGAACCACATGTCAAAAGGATTTTTAACTCTAAACTCTGGAAGAACTTTGATGAGATCCTGAGGGAGACTGGAGACAGAGTGATCCATGTTCTCCAACTCCCATTTTGACATGGCTGTGAGGAGCTCTGGATACAAGGCCTGTAGTGCCTGTCATGGCAAAAATCCACAAACCTGGTGGTGGACACTGGAAGTAAGGGATGCTTTCAAGCTGAAGAAGGAGTCCTAGCAGGCTTGGTTGACCTGAGGAGGATCAGGTGGAACAATGCAGTTTTCATCCAAGGTCATTGAACACTGGACCGGCTCTATACCCTCACTGGTTTGCTAGAGAGTTCAGGGGAGTATGTCCAACGAGTCCACATGTATTTTGTAGATTAGGAGAAGGTATTTGTCCGTGTCCCTTTTGGCATTCTGTTTGGGGGGAGGGGGGTGCTCTGGGTGTATGTGGTCAGAGGTTCTCTGTTAAGCAGGAGTTTGGCTAGCATTGCTGGCATAATGTCAGACTTGTTCCATAATTAGGGACCGAGCACCGAACGGTGCGTAGGCCCTATTGGAATTGCTCCGTTTATTCTTCTTCTTCTTCTTCTTCTCCGGAATGAATCGCCTTTTTTAGGGTCTAAACACGCACGAAAACTCACAAAACTTTGCACACGCCCCAGAAGTGGCGAAAATTTACGTTTGTTATAGGTTTCAAAAGTGGGTGTGGCAAAATGACTCGACAGCGCCACCTATGCACATTTGGCGGACTGGCCCCCGAGCTATGTTTCACGCACACATACGAAAATTGGCACACACATTAAACATGCCAAAACCTACAAAAAAGTCTCTTGGAGCAAAATCTCAAACCCAACAGGAAGTCGGATATTTCTAACTTCCTCTGCCGAAAAAGTGCTGTTTTTGCCATTTCCAGGCGTCGTACTTTAACGAACTCCTCCTAGGGATTTCAGCAGATCAACACCAAAATTGGGTATTGTCATCTAAAGGCCTTGGCGATGTTAAATTGCGAAGATCTAGAGTTTTCACAACAGGAACAGGAAGTTGTTATAACTCAGGCATACATTGTCTTATGTGCTTCAAAATCCATATGTTTGATAACAGTCCTGACCTGAACACATTTACATGCCAATATCCAGATACAGTTATAGCGCCACCTGCTGGCAACAGGAAGTTACTTGTTTTACGGTGTAACAAACTCCTCCTACAAATTGTATTACATCGAATTCATGTTCCATTAGTTTAGTCCAAAGGCCTTTGTGATGTTAAATTGTGAAGATCTAGAGTTTTCGCCGAAGGGCGTGTCCGTGGCGAACTGAGAAAGTGCGATGCTTCGACCATGGAGGAGGAAACACTTATAACTCAGCCAAACAATGTCTGATCTGCCTGAAACTTCACATGGTTGATAAAATTCCTCTCCTGAAGACATCTACATGCCAAAATTGAGTCAAAGCCATAGCGCCACCTGCTGACAGAAGGAAGTTTGGCATAAATCAGTGATTTTCTCAGGTGTTTTAATATATATCGGCTAAAATATTATTGTCCGCTGTTCTCTGTCATCTTAAGGCCACCGGGCGGCGGTGAGCCCGGGTGCGAGGTCCCTTTCATCGCTGCTTGCAGCTTTAATTAGGGACCGAGCACCGAACGGTGCGTAGGCCCTATTGGAATTGCTCCGTTTATTAGGGACCGAGCACCAAACGGTGCGTAGGCCCTATTGGAATTGCTCCGTTTATTATTCTTCTTCTTCTTCTTCTTCTCCGGAATGAATCGCCTTTTTGAGGGTCTAAACATGCACGAAAACTCACGAAACTTTGCACACGCCCCAGAAGTGGCGAAAATTTACGTTTGTTATAGGTTTCAAAAGTGGGTGTGGCAAAATGACTCAACAGCGCCACCTATGCACATTTGACGGACTGGCCCCCGAGCTACGTTGCACGCACACATACGAAAATTGGCACACACATTAAACATGCCAAAACCTACAAAAAAGTCTCTTGGAGCAAAATCTCAAACCCAACAGGAAGTCGGATATTTTTAACTTCCTCTGCTGAAAAAGTGCAGTTTTTGCCATTTTTAGGCGTCGTACTTTAACGAACTCCTCCTAGGGATTTCATCAGATCAACACCAAAATTGGGTATTGTCATCTAAAGGCCTTGGCGATGTTAAATTGCGAAGATCTAGAGTTTTCGTGGAAGGGCGTGTCCGTGGCGGCCTCACAAACTTTGACGCTTCGCCACGAAACAGGAAGTTGTTATAACTCAGGCATACATTGTTATATGTGCTTCAAAATCCATATGTTTGATAACAGTCCTGACCTGAACACATTTACATGCCAATATCCAGATACAGTTATAGCGCCACCTGCTGGCAACAGGTAGTTACTTGTTTTACGGTGTAACAAACTCCTCCTACAAATTTTATCACATCAAATCCATGTTTCATTAGTTTAGTCCAAAGGCATTTGTGATGTTAAATTGTGAAGATCTAGAGTTTTCGCCAAAGGGCGTGTCCCTGGCGGACTGAGAAAGTGTGATGCTTCGCCATGGAGGGGGAAACACTTATAACTCAGTCAAACAATGTCTGAACTGCCTGAAACTTCACATGGTTGATAAAATTCCTCTCCTAAAGACATCTACATGCCAATATTGAGTCACAGCCATAGCGCCACCTGCTGACAGAAGGAAGTTTGGCATAAATCAGTGATTTTCTCTGGTATTTTAACATATATCGGCTTAAATTATTATTGTCCGCTGTTCTCTGTCATCCTAAGGCCACCGGGCGGCGGTGAGCCCGGGTGCGAGGTCCCTTTCATCGCTGCTTGCAGCTTTAATTGTTGTTGTTGTTGCATGTTGGACTCCAGCAGGGTTGCCCTTTGTCATGAGTTCTGTTCATAATTTTTATTGACAGAATTTCTTAGGGCCAGAGGGGGTCTGGTTCGGTGACCACAGGATTTCATCTCTGTTATTTGCAGATGATGTTGTTCTGTTGGCTTCATCAGACATGGACCTTCACCATGCACTGGCACGGTTTGCTGCTGAGTATTTCGTGGAAGGGATAAGAATCCCTCACCTATGGGTCATGACTGAAAGGACAAGATTTTGGATACAAGCGGCCAAAATGACTTTCCTTCGCAGGGTGGCAGGTGGTCCTTTAGAGATAGGGCAAGGAGCTCTGTCACCCAGGATGAACTCGGGGTAGAGCCGCTGCTCCTCCACATTAAGAGAAGTCAGCTGAGGTGGCTCTGGCATCTGATTCAAATGCCTCCTGCATGCCTACCTATGGAGGTTTTCTAGGCTTGTCCCATCGGGAGGACCCAGGATACGCTGGAGGGACTATGTCTCTCTGTTTTCCTGTGAACGCCTCGAGGAGCTGGAGGAAGTGTCTGGAGAGAGGGAAGTCTGGGGTCTGGATATATCCTTACAAAAAAAAGCTTCACAATGTTCCGTGAGACATGTAATTTTAACATGTGAACTCACATGACACTTTTTTTTTTTTGTATAAGTGTATATGACTTTATTTCATATTTAGTTTTATGATGTTACACAATGGGTAGCACGGTGGTGCAGTGGTTAGCACCGTTGCCTCACATCAAGAAGGTTGCTGGTTCGAGCCTTGGCTGGGCCAGTTGGCATTTCTGTGTGGAGTTTGCATGTTCTCCCCGTGTTCAAGTTCTGTAGTGTATGAGTGTGTGTAAATGTGATGTTTATGGGTGTTTCCCAGTTCTGGGTTGCAGCTGGAAGGGCATCCGCTGCGTAAAACATATGCTGGATAAGTTGGCGGTTTATTCTGCCGTGGCAACCCCTGTTAACTCAGGGATTAAGCCGAAAGAAAATGAATGAATGAATGAATGAATATTACACAATGTACTGATCATATCTCACTAACAAATATCATGAGAAGTGGAGAGATGTGACTGTAGTGTGTTGAAAGACTGTACTGGCATCAGCAGACTGGCCTCAGTAATGGTGGTTTTCAGTAACCCAAGTCTGGAGGCAATCGCCACCAAAAACATCCAAAGGAGAGTTAAATTTACCTCTGTGTATAATTCAACAATATGTTTGTAAGTTTTAATTTAACTTTTTAATCAATATCAACTACGAATTTAACAATTAAGCAATACAATTTGTTAAAACTATTAGGGGGTGAATTAATGGTTAACTTAGCAATTCGGATAAAAAAAATTCAGGCAAAACACATCTCACCAAATGCTCTTATAAAGCCTTTCTCATTTTAGAAGTACATAGCATTTCAATCATTCGAAAGAACTATTCCACTATCAGCATTGTCAAGCTTTCAAAATGAGAGCACTTTTATCCTGCCAAATCTTGCACCACAGAACTGGAACTGCTTAAACGTTCAATATAGAACGCAGTGCACAAAGAAACTTCCTTTAGCGGGTTAATAAGACCTCAGAATCATCTATATTTAGTTGAGCCAGTAGAAACCATGCTAAAAAAACCCTCTG
Source organism: Danio jaintianensis (assembly GCA_903798115.1). Lineage (NCBI taxonomy): Eukaryota > Metazoa > Chordata > Actinopteri > Cypriniformes > Danionidae > Danio > Danio jaintianensis. Next base: position 479,336 of record CAIGQV010016781.1, read on the forward strand.
GCTGTCCCATTGCTCTTCTCTCATCACAACGTGATTGGCACTTTTTTTTTTTATAGCACCATGGCCTGAATAACAAGATTAATTTAGAAAATTAAGGCTGCAGCATTGCAGCACATTCTGTACATGGCTGTGCTTAGAGTTATTTTTTTTATTTTACTTTTGTTAATTTTAGAGTTAAGGTGTTTTTGAGCTACAAATGATTAGAATGATTTAAAATGGCATAATAACAGCACATTAAAGAGTGCTTAAAGTTACTGAATCTTAAATTTAATACACAATTATTGTTTTTCTGTTGTTTTAGGAGAGGGCTGAGATTAATCTTTAAAAGTATAATACACAGTTTCCTAATTATAATGTTTTATTTTTTTATTATTGTGTTTATTTTGTACTTTTGCATCACAAGTTGCTCTTCAGTTCTTTAGTTAATAGTGACAAATCATTTCTGCCTGTTCAGAACTAACAAATAATCTGTCATTGTCTGAACAAAATGTCCCACCGAGACAACAAACAAGAGGTTGTTACAAAGCAAGCATTTGTATTGTTTGTTAAAGAAAAATAGAGATTTATCTTATGGGAGTGAATCCATGTTTCATCCTCGTTTCACCAGTGATGTGAAAAAAAGCAAGATGTGAAAGTGTTGTGAAGACTGCTCACACACATAAAGTGTTTTTTAGAATTAAAAAAAAGTTTAACAACAACAAACAACTAAAGTTGCTTCATAAATTCAGTGAAAGCACATTTTAAGTGTTTTCTGTTAAGAACTGTTTTATTATTTAAAAACAAAACAGCTTTAGATTAAAATGTTGGAGGGAAAACATGAGGGGAAAAAAAAAAGAAATTTTTACCAATGCTAAGTTTTACCAACTTCCCATAACTCCGCAAAGGGGTAGGTTCTTCGTAATAGTTGTTTGCGACGTGTTTCGAAAAGTATATATGCTGTCTATGCATTAAATAAAAAATTATAATAAATATAAATAAATAAATCCAAGAAGACTGATGTGTATTTAACCTACAAGAGGACATGTGAAAATGAGTGAACCTCCATCTTTTTTGCCGAAGAATAAACAAGGAGTTAGTTTGATAACATTCCTCCATGAATATGGATACATTGTTAGATGTGATTTTCAGATGTCTGGAGACCGTGTCGTGAGATATGTGTTTGACAAAACGAAGTGGACAGTGACGCTATACACAGTCAATATGGAAGATAATTTTACATCACAGACACCCACTCTGATTTTTTTCCGCTAAAGATTGGAGATTATTCTATTGCAATGCATGTAATGACTTGAAGGACTGTTGTGATTGACCACCTTCAGAGTGCAGAGTGACCCCACCCTCTCTAAATTTGACTTAACTCCACCTACGTATTGCAGGCATTAAAGGGGGGCTGACAGGCTTTGCTGACATTCAAACAAAACGATACATACCAACAAAGATGTATTAAGAATTTGCCTGCTGCTAAATTAAACAGATTAAAAATCTGTTAAATTTACAGAAAACAAAAACAAATAGGCAGCTGTGGTTGCCAGAATTTTTCTGTTAAAAAACAAAACAAAAACACAGAACTTTTATAGAACGGTTTTAATTTTATGGAAAACCATATTTCATTAACTGATACAACGTTTAGTTCACGAAAATGTAGCTTAGTTCACAAAAATATAAAGTCATTAAAGCGTTCATGTGTGATTGCCTTTAGCAAACAGATTTTCACTGCATTAGTAACTACAGTTACCATTAAATAAAAGATGCAGCATAGCATCAGATATTCTTAGTTCATCTTGGACTTGAACACAGACACTACTATCCTGCACAATGGTGACAAAAAAAAAAGTTTTAAAGTATTTTGCTGGTTTTTTTTTCCCTTTCTTGATTTTACATAAAAAAAAAAAAAAAAAAAAACAGTAATTTACTGTTTTTAACATTTTACATTTATAAATTTAATTTACAGAACATTTCTGTTAAAAATACATTCCACAGTGTGTAGTTTTCTTTGAACACATTTGACCCCTTAAATCCCAGAGCAAAATGCTCACTAGTGTCCTCACTACAGAGGGTGAGGTTAATGAGATAAGTGTCTAACAACTGTTAACAAGCAGAATCATTGAAGGAAAGGAAAACAAGACCAAATAACAAAAATTACAACCAAACCAAAGACGAAATCAACTGAAAATAAAACTCTAAATAAAAATAAATACAATATAAAAATAAAATGAGGAAACTGAAACAGTAAATCATGTAAATGTATTCAATGTGTATACACTGGTAAAATGTATACATGTGTAATGAATAAATAAGAATGTTGTTTTGTATTATCACATATATAGTTTGTATCACTTCATATGATTAAAGAAAATACATTTTCTATTATTTTGTTATAAAAAAAAAAAAAAACACACACACACACACACCACCCACACAACAACAACTCACACATACATAGGTTATCACAAACATCAGTTAAAAAGGATAACCAAGCACTAGTGTTGTCACGGTCACACAAGGAAGCCAAAGGATAAACTTCAAGGGTGTTTATTCTAGTGAATGCACAACAGTAGCAAGGTGAAGCAGGTGTTGCAGAGATTGAGCAATCTCACACACAGTTCAGCTGGTAAATTCAGTTCAATGGTAAACACCAACATAAGAATAGTCACTTCCCTTAAATAGGTGTATTGGCATTCACAGGAGTGTGTCTGTTAAATGTTTTCTTTTATGAGATTCTATTATACCTCTAATACGCGGATTACTTATAGTGGAGTAAGGTATGTATAATGTAGCAAAAACCTCAAGAAATTCATTCCAACCACAAGTCTGTGGTCATGGCGAATCATTTTAGGAGCCGTTATACATTTTATCAGATCTAACATATGGGATCCTGAAATAACATGTTCTTTATGAACAAATTCTCTACACTGTAAACGATTTCTGTTGTTTTCACAGTATTATACCGCATTTCTCAACATTTCCATACTGTGTACATGGTTAACAGTATATTACTGTAGATTTTTCAATGGATTCTGGGAAAAAATCAGTTACTGTGCATCTAAATACAGTACTGCACATGACCGTGAAAAACTCCACACAAACTTTTGCAGGTAAAACTTGTAGTCAAATACATTCTTACGTAAAACATTTTAAAGAAGCCCGGGTGAACATACTACCTTGGTTTCCAACAAAGGCTGCACAAGAGCTCATTTGATAGCACATATTCTATCCTGTCTACATCTCTGACGACCTGGAAGTGCTTCGACATCGGTGAGTAATAAATCTTCATATTATCATGCATACAGGAATTCTGTTAGCCTGTCTTTAATGTTAGTTTGTAATTAGCAGCAACTGTTTTAAAAAGTTAAGTATTAAAATTATTCTCAATGTTTTACTGATGCTGTGCACAGCAACATTATGATGACTTAATTTGAGGAAATGTCACTGGAGAGGTGCCGAGCTAATCACGGACAAATGAAGTAAATTATGCCAGATATAGCTGACTTTTTCCAGCCAAAAAGCTGTCTAAAACCCGCCAAAATGCACAAAAAAACACGCAAAATATTAGATTAATATTTTATTTTAATTCAAATTTATTTCAATCAAAATTAACCTAGTTACTTTAACTGTCATAATTTTTAACCATGCAGCAACCAACACCAGCAGTCACAGAACCACAACATAACCAGGTCGCACAATCAAATTCAAAACCAGCAATTGGGCGGGAACCGTGTCGCCACTTTTTCGCCAAAAATAAATGGTGATGACTTTGTTTTATGCAAACCAAATGTCAGTAACTTACCTTTAGCATTAGTTTACAAAAATCACCCAAGGCTTTCATGTTCTCTAATGTAATCTTCTCTGTAAGTTAGAAGCGGATTTATACATGTTAAAAGCTTAAAAGTACTTAATTAACGTTAGTCACGTTAAATTAGATAATTTTATTTATTTATTTTAAATACAGTATGTAGCCTCTTGAGGTCAGAATGAATTGTCTTAACCCCTCTCCCCTTGACATTCAAGCAGAGTCAGACACTTGTTATTGAAGTTATGAGACTTTTTTTTAACACCTGTGTGGACACTTGACTAGCGATCTTCCAGAACAATGCCCGCTGATCTTTTCCCCATTAATGTTAGTGTAATTGTGAATTGACAACAAACTGTTTTTTGCCAACAAAAACGATCAAAAAAACGACATTTTATATATAAAACAGCAGTGCGGTGTTTTGTTTCTGAATGAATCTAGTTAGTTTGAGTCAATGATTCAAATATCCATTTATGAAACCAATCACATGCTTTGTTTCTGAATGAATCAGTTGTTTCAAATAAATCGTTTGGATGATTGAGTTTATGACTCTCATTAGGACAGGATTTTGCACCATCTGCTGGTGTTATTGTAATTACTTCAAATCAGCAACAAAATCTGAAGTGACCGTTCTCATTGCTTTTGTTACTTAAGCTCCAAATAGGTTTAACACGTGTTATTTCCAATATGTAATGAGATGCATTTCTCCAGTCAAAAGCAGCGCAGGCACACAGTAGTTTTTTCGCTGTGGTGGTCATATTGAGCGTTGCACTTTCCCTATTCATAGTAATGCGAGTGAACTGTCTTTGCATATCTTTAGTCTTCGAACATAGTCCACATATTTGGCAAATATCAACTGTAAAGTTAGTTTCTCTAGGTGACTAATTTTATGTATTCACTCAAGGTTTTCCTGATGTAAATTCAGGTTTGAATGTGTGAATAATATTGATTTCTGTTATGGCCACCAGATATATCACAATGGTGAATACTTCTAACAGCAACACTTAACAATAATTACTTTAAATATAATGCAATGTAAATGTTTGTCAACATGTAAGGTTTTATTTAGCAAATCAAAGAGTGAATTGCCTAAATCAGGCATCTGTTGGCCATGATTCAAGTTGAAAACACAATGACACTCAGATGTTATTATTTAGTATTTATTTTATAAGATTAATGTGTATATATATACATATATTCCAGATAATGCTACATATTTTGATTACAGTTGTATTAATAATTTACAGCATAAATCATAAAACTTCAATCTTGTTCTGTGTAGTTTTTTCCCCAGTACATTGGACTTTTTTCTTTTGAGTTTTCTGCAGTTGGTGTACCATAACTACCAAAATATACATCATATGGATATTTACTGAAACAGTAATTCTGCCGACAGAGTGATGATTAGTTTTTATCTATATTTATCTAGTTTTCATCATTTGGCCTTCATAATTTCCTGTCTTGTTGCAGTATTTTTTACATGTTTTTAAAATTGTAATTTTTGATGCATTAGTTGTTGACTGGTTTTAATTATCAATTGTTCATTAGTGTTTTGTTGCTCTGTTATATTGAATTATTGCTACTGTTTTAGCATGGTTTACACAATAAACTTTTATTGTGCAGTTAAAGTTTCAGTTTTTTTTTTCTTTTTCTTGTTTTATTTGAACAGTTAAAATAACACTTGTACAATTTTTGAACATTTTTATTCATTATAAAGTAGCACTATTCAGTCAAATAACATTTGATAACTGTAAAATATTGTAGTTTTGCATGGTAAAAATGTACAGTAAAATACTGTTTTCAGTTTTTCAGTATGTGTACCACTATTGTAATTAGTTACAGTAATAAAAAAACAGTAAAATGATATATTACATTTTACAGTAAATATAATACTATTGTAATTAGTATTACAGTAATTTTACTGTTTTATGAAATACAGCAACTACTGGATAATTGTTGCCAGTAACTGTTAATTTAACACTATTTTTCTTTACAGTGTAATGTGCTATATATGCTTATAATCATATATGTACATAATGATAACTTATTTTACTTAATTAGAAAAGTTCTGTTTAACCAAAATGTCTTAAAGCTTACAGCAGCACACATACATACATGTAAAGCTGGAATTAACACAGAGAGATTCTTAAACTGTCTTTAAATAAAGAAACATACAGAATAACATCAGCACTTCTTTGTTCAACTTTCACTCAAGCACTGGCTCTACTCTCCCTTGTGGTGACACACAAAAGGGACAGAAGAAATTTGACTCATATGCTATCTTCACTAACACATTAAATACTGTTGTACCCATCAAATTAAAAAAAGGCAAGAGAGAATAAAACTACATCACGGTATAGCAATCATACTCAGGCTTTCAAAACAGCAACTTGTAACCTTGAATGTAAGTTAAAAAAACTAAATTAGAGGTCTTTAGAATTGGTTACAAAGATGGTATGTTAAGCTATAGGAAGGCTTCAAAATCTACCAGGGCTGAGCACCTTCGCAAACTGATAAAATAACTATAATAATAACCATAAGATTCCTAGATTTTTATTTAACACCATTACTAAACTAACAAATAATCGGTCATCATCTGAACAAAATATCCTAAATTAGTAGTGATGACTTCATTAATTGACTTCATTAATTTTTTCAGTGATAAAATAGAAGGCTATAGAATAAGATGTTAAACTTTCTGCACCATCTTATAGCGCAAGTTCATTAAACATTCCACTAAATCAAAATAATCTACAGTGCTTCAAAATCATAGAACAGGAAGATATAGATAAACTTATCAATATGTCTAAATCAGCTACATGTATGTTAGATCCAACTCTAACAAATTACTGAAAGAGTTGCTACTAAGTAGGAGAACCTCTTCTTAATGTTATCAACTCTTCTTTATCTTTAGGCCACATTCTAAACATTTTCAAGCTAGCTGTTATTAAGAAACCACAACTTGATCCCAGCAACTTAGCTAATTATAGGCCTATTTCAAATGTTCCATTTGTGTCTAAAATACAACCCCAAATCAGAAAAAGTTGGGACAGTATGGAAATTGCTAATTAAAAAATAAAGTAGTGATTTATGAATTTACTTTGACTTTTATTTCATTGCAGACAATACAATAAGAATTTTTTTAATGTGTTCCTCGTTTTTTTATTTTTTTTAATTATTATTATTATTTATTTTATTTTTTTTAAAAGAAACACCAATTTTAGTTGGTGTTTTAGTACATGTTTTGTTTTATTTGAAATAAAAAAAAGCTTGGGACAGGAGTAATTTAGGGCTCGGAATCAGGTAAATTGTTTAAAGAATGATGTGATTTAAAACAGGTGATATCAACAGGTGATTGTAATTATGATGGTATAAAATAGGTGTACTTTATAAAAAATATTTGGTACAAAAGCTGTATCCAAAAAAGGTCTAGCCCTTTAGGAGCAAAGATGGACTGAGGATTGCCATTTTGCCAACAAACACATGAGAATGTTCCTCAAAGAAAGATAGGAAGACATTTGGATATTTCACCTTCAACAGTGCACAACATAATTAAAGGATTCAAGGAATCTGGAGGAATTTTAGTGCATAAAGATCAAGGGTGCAAGCCTAAGCTGAACAACCATGAACTCTGATCCCTCAGGTGGCACTGCATCAAGAGTTGTCATTTATCTATAAGCGATATCCCCACATGGGCTCAGGACTACTTTGGCAAACCTTTGTCAAGTACCACACTACGTAGTTACATCCACAAATGCCAATTAAAACTGTACTGTCCCAAAAGGAAGCCCTATGTTAACAGTGTCCAATGCGCCATCGACTTCTCTGTGCTCGGAGGCATCTGGGATGGACCATCACACAGTGGAAATGTGTACTGTAGTCTGATGAATCAGTGTTTTAGGTATATTTTGGGAGAAATGGACGCTGTGTGCTCCGGACCAAAAAAAAGAAAAGAATCATCCAGACTGTTACCAGCAACAAGTCCAAAAACCAAGGTCTGTCATGGTATGGGGTTGTGTCAATGACCTTGGCAAAGGTAACTTGCACTTCTGTGATGGCACCATTAATGCTGAAAAGTACACAGAGATTTTGGAGCACAATATGCTGCCTTCAAAAAGACATTTTTTCCAGGGCTTATGCATATTTTCCATATGCTTATGCATATTTCACAAGACAATGCAAAATCACATTTGTTATTTCACTGACAAATGTCGTGAGTGCAGTATTACAAGTCCAGAGCGCATTCATGTAATATGAGCGAGCAAATCTCTTTGCTCGCGCGCAGATTTCCTCTGTTTGTGCACAAAACTTCTTGTGCGCACTCAAATATATGCTGCTCATGTGAAAATTTTCTTGCGCGGACTCAAATATACGCTGCTCACGTGCAAATTTTCCTGCGCGCTCTCAAATAAGCGCTGCTCAAGTGCAAATTGCAAATCTCGCTCAGTAAGATGATGTGGACTCACAGTTTGTGCATTGTGTTCCCTCTTTCTTTCGTGCTTTTGCTCTCCAGAGATCCTCCTTTTTAAATTAGTTATCCTAAAAATGTTATGATTTATATATTGGTACACTATTTTATTTACAATAACCAAAATACTAAAAGGTTAAGATAAATTCTAAAAGTATTTTTGATGTATTAAGTATAGCCTACTGTATATATTATAGTATTTACAACTCCCTGTTAATGAATGCTTCAGCATATTGACTGTACTTAACTTATAAAATGTAATCAAAATTTTAGTTTTACTACAGGAAAGTGTGGTGTATCGTAGTATACCTATAGTTGTAAAAAACTACAGCCTTGGGTCATTTGTTTATATTACAGTTGTTGTGTTACCATAACAACTATAGTATTGCCTGTGGAACAGCTTTTCCTCAAAATGAACAGGATGACAAAGATAATGCCCTCCAAAATCTCATCAACAATGTGGAAGATAGCAGAGACTAATTCACCTTTTTTTTGTAGTTGCCATGATAACGTGACATTTATTTTAAGAGTGAAAAGTACAGTAGGCTATAATACTTTCTAAAAAATTTTTCCCTATTTTCTATTACAGTACTTTTCTGTTTGCGTTAGTTATATTTTTGTTTAAATGTTTTTATTTGATTAGTATGGTGCACCGTTTACATGTTTAATAAATGTTTTTAAAATAAAATATATTCTTTACATCCACCGTCTATTCTCTGTGTCTTTAAGTGTTTGAAACATGTAGTATCTCATCATATAACCTACAGCCAAAAATTTAATGGTTTATTAGACTAAAAAAATAATATGTAGGCCTATTTTTAGTATTTTGGTTATTGCTAATAAATAGTGTACCAATATAAATCATATCAACATTCTTGGAATAACTAATTTAAAAGGAGGATCTCTGGAGAGCAAAAGCATGAAAGGAAGAGGGAACACAAGGTACAAATTGTGAGTCTGCATCATCTCACTGAGCGAGAGCAGACAATTCGCACTTGAGCAGTGTATTGAGAGCGCGCAAGGAAATTTGCACACGAGCAGCGCATATTTGAGAGCGCATGAGAAAATTTGCATGCGAGCAGCGTATATTGTCACGCGAGAGAAGTTTTGTGCACGAAAAGAGGAAATTGGCACGAGCAAAGAGATTCGCTTGCTTGTATTACATGAATGCGCTCTCGATTTGTAATACTGTGCTCATGACATTTGTCAGTAAAATAGCGCCATACACACATTACAAAGTTCTGGCTGTGGAGGAAGAGGATACAGTTACTTGACTGGCCTGCCTGCAGTTCCGACCTGTCTCCAATAGAGAATGTGTGGTGCATTTTGAAGCGCAAAATGCGACAACAAAGACCCCGTACTGTTGCCCACCTTAAGACTTGTTTGCAGGAAGAATAGTACAAAATTACACCTGAAGCACTTCATCACTTGGTGTCTTCAGTCCCTAAACATCATTTAAGTGTTGTAAAAAGTAATGGCAACATCACAAAGTGGTAAATACTGAAATATGTTTAAAGGGTGTCCTGAATCTTTAAAATCTACAGATTACCGGGAGGGCTAATGGTTGAAATAGACAGGGAAAGAGACCTGCTGCACGGGGGACGTTTCAAGATGGCGCTCTGATCACATACTTGTTTGAGAGGCTCCCGATCCCAAACTTTAATTTGGAGGTTCTACTGAATTGTGAGAAAATTATTTTGATTGTTGAATGTTTTTTATTTCTTAAAGCATCTCAATCAAATTAATGGGTGGTTCTTTAAAGAGAAAAAGTGCAAAGAAGTTCGGGAAAACAGTGTCGAGCACAGCTGCTAATTCTAGCTCTCCTAGCAACACGGTCTGTAACTCGCTAGAATTGCAAGGATGTGACTATGCTTCTGCAGCCTAGGTTTTGAATAATAACATGCACGATTATGTTGAGCAAAATTATGATTCTGAGCTTATGCTCTTGGAGGAAGTAATCCCGCCACTACCCAACACTCCCCCGCTGTCAAAATGAGGAAAACGGACAAAATCGAGGCGGCAAGTGTCTCTACAAAACTCTCTGAATTATTTCAGCTGGTGACAAATAGATCAGACGAATTACAAAAACTGATTGTTGAAAACTCACGGATAATTAAAGACATGAAAGAAGAGGTCAGCAAGAACACTAAAAAAATCTCTGGTGTTTTGGAAACTATTGACTTCATCTGCAATGAGGTTAAAGATCTGAAAGAAAGAGTTAATTTTATTGACTCGCGCACAAAGAAAGAAGAAATTAATTCCACTGAACGAGAACAACGCCTGGCGCATTTGGAAACTTAGGGTGCTTTCACACTAGCACTTTTGGTCCACACCCGGGTTCAATTGACGTCAGAGTACGGTACGTTTAGCTAGTGTAAACGTGTCTTCTGAACTCGGGTGCGCTCCCACGAACCGTACCCGAGTTCGCCTTGAAAGAGGTGGTCTAGGGTACGGTTCACGCGAACTCTGGTCCGGTTCACTTCTAGTATAATTGCAATCGTACCAAATAACGGAAGTGAACCACCAACTGTACAACAAACTATCGTTTTCATAACGTTCATTTGTGTGTGTGTGTGTGTGTGTGTGTGTGTGTGTGTGTTGGTTTTTGTGGTTTACACGGACTTTTGACCTGAATACGCACCAGCATTACACGGACATTTCCGCTTATGAGGACTTACCCCAGGTCCGCATAAATCAAACAGCGTGGATGCACTTGTCTATGTCCCAAAAGCGCCCCCTCAAAGTTTGGCGGCATGTCTTAATATACCACAAAACCCAGATTTTTCACTATACACAGTGTATCCTCTGAGTCCGTGGGTGCGCCCCTGTAGCCGGTACAGCACCTGCGTCATCGAACATTTGCATGTTTTACTCTGTGTATGGATTGGAGGCCGCTGATTGGCTGACCGG